>CM067322.1:60873148-61147431 GCA_034231615.1 Meghimatium bilineatum | reverse complement strand
CTTATATATCCACAAATCAGCTTGATTTTTTTGTGGTTTTCGTTTATTTTCAACACTTAACTTCTTTTCGACCTGGTGAACCGTCTTCCTTTGTGCTCGTTCTCAAATAAATGAAAATTAGCAGACTGTGTTGTTTGGAGAACGGAATATAAGCGTAGGTCATGGTTTGCAGCTTGGTTATCATATTTGTACCTTTATTTCACACCCATCGGACTCCATCATGACCACTGGATCACACTGACCCTCAATGATACGGGACAGTCAACTTCACACTACAACCTCTTCAGTCGTCTCCTATGACGTGCATTACAAGAACCAGTATTGCTATTCGTTCCTTCTCTTTTTGAACTCTGACATTATCAGGGGGAAATGAATGATAATCCTGATTTCAGTGATATATATATATATATATATATATATATATATATATATATATATATATATATATTATATACCTTCAAGCACCCCCCCCCAATGACACACACACACAAACACAATCCAATACTTCAAAATATATATATAATTGGTATGATATATGAAACAGATCTTGAAAAAGTTTGATATTTTAGCTAGAAAACATTTCCCCCCTCCCCAACACACACACTCACATACACACACAAAACAAATTTAGAACAGAATGCACAAAGTACGATAAGAAATACGTTTTTTGTTTATCATTTTCAGAAAAATTATTTAAATTGAAACAATTTAATTGGTGTATAAAAACAGTATTGTTGATGTCAACTTTTATTCACTTCATTTCAAGGGCATAGGTTGCAATAACAGTAATAATACTTGAAACGACATTTCTTTTCAACTGTTGCCGAATCTGAAGGCGAAAATTGTGAGTAATGAAGTTTGCTAACTACTTGAAACACACAGGACAACAGACATTAATCGATATTGCTACCTGACTGCTTGTATCAAGAACACAGCAAAGCACACGACACGTAAAGGACGGCACTAAAAACGATCACGCCACAGAGATAAAGGAGAAAATATGCATAACATGTGTTAACCTCATATTTTTCATCAACCAGCGGTGTACCCTGGGAGATTTATTGCAGACATCATATGCGCACACCAAGTGCGCCTATGGATAAGTCCTCCGATCCTTTCTTCAATAAATCCATTAGAGTGTAGCGGTTCACAATTCTATTGTAGTGATTATTTATCAGACTTTTTTGCCTTCTATTATGTTTTAATTTGTACACCAATCTCTTACAATTATGAGAGATTGGTGTACCATAATTCACACTTTTGAAAATCTTCTGAGCAGACAATTTCTCTTAGTGCATTATCAGAACGATCCATTCATGTAACTTATGACACTGCGGCCAAGCTCACCAGTGTATCTGCTGGCTCATTACCATCAACACCCGCATATTTTGGCACGAATATAAAAATAATACAGAGGTTATGTCAATAACTCCACCCGCTGACGGCAGACGACTGCAACTTCTTTTTTTCTGAGTTTGTTCTCAAATAATCATCACGAGTATTCGTGTGATTTAAGCGAGTGAGAATATGCCGCTAGTTTTATAGCGGTGATTAGTTTAGACGGTTACCACCGAAGACGGATGTGTTGGTCCATTGACCCAAATAAAACGGCAACACAACGCATTTCCATTCTCTGGACTACATTCAACTGGAAATCTTGTAGGACCATTGTCCTGTTATAAGAGAAATCCAGCGGGAGTTTGAGAATGAACGCTGAAGAAATTTAGACTTGTTTTTATCGCAAACGACTTTCCTAGTCTGTGACAGCCTTCCTGTCTCCAGGCTCCTGAGGCAACGAGTGTGTATCAACTCTCTGCCGTGACGGTTTTATCACTCACTGTACCCTTGAAATTTACATGCTAAAATGTGTCTCAATATGACAGTTTCCACCGAGGCGGTAAGCAAAGAGTTGAATTTTGGCCGATTACATTTTTCTAGTACGATGTGTTCCGCTGCTATTGGATTTGTCTCGTGTAGTTAAATGATGCATTGCTCATCTTTCCTCCCGTGCTTACCTTTATTTCGACTGTGAGTCTGGCTCCTGTATAGGAAATTTCTCACACGGTAAAGTTGGACTATAGTATCTTTGCCTCTTAGCCTAGGCTTCGTTCCACATTTTCTTCGTACAGGGATGGTATGGTAATCTGCCTTTACATTTTCATATAACCTGCTGACAGAAGACAGCTTAACATTTGTTCTCAAGTATGAACATTACCTTCGTTATGGTTTTAATTTTCTCACTTATGCTAGCGTATAACGCTGCCCTCTAACTCTGTGATACTTTCGTGTGCACTCAATAGAAGTGCTCTACTTCTCGTACTTGCTGGCTCTTTTCATTTTCGTGAGCTTTCGAGCATGACAACCGGGCAGTACAAGCAAGTCTTGCACTGTGTCGCGACAGTTTTTTTGGCTATGGGGCCGAGATGTTATATTCTGATTCTCTAGTACATACAATTCTCATCCATATCAGTCTGCGCTGCCAGGACATGATCCATAAAACGTTAGCCAAATTTCTTCGCACGAGCTTCGAAGTAATCTGTTTCACGAAGAACAACGATTAAATGTTTTTATGCTCTTGGTTTTCTGTTAACTCGCGCGTGTGTTTTTGTGTCCCGAAAAAGAAGTAAAAATTAGTAACACTGTTTACCTCCCATGGATGTCGTAGGGGACGACTAAGGAAGTTTTGATTTGAAGTTGTTTATCTCATCCCATTAAGGATGAAAGTGACCAAGAAACCATGCTGAAGTCGGATGTATCAGGCTTAAAACCTCAGATATCGCAGCTAAGCTGTAAACCATGACAACGCATTTCATTCTCTGGGCTATATCCTGCTAATGTGCAGAAGTTAAAGAACGAACTTAGAATAAGAAACGCTAACTATGGTATTGTACAAGAACAATGTATATTCCTTTGTACCCCTACAACAGCTTCAACTTTGCGGAACACGTTTATTGAGATTGAGTCACTAATAATGTATTCATTGGAATAGTTCTATGACACCATTCCTCTTCATCGTTCTTCAGTAAGATATCAGGTTACAGTGACAATAGTTTCAATGAATTGTGTGATTCCCTTCAGGTAGGGCAGGATTTAGACGATAAGACCCTAAGCTATTTGTGATATGGGGCCCTTTACACGTCCTTTATACCTAATATATGACAATTGCTCACTTGGACAATTTTTTTGGTGAACCTCCAAGAACGTGGGGTGCCATAAGCTATATCTTGTGTAGCTTATACATAATTCCTGCACTGTATGTTCATGTATATATATATATATATATATTAATACATGTTGGTCAAATTTGGTCAAAGTGCCTTATGTAAGCTTAGATTTGTGTATGGGTCATCGAGGAATAATTTTGATCACATGTTTTTGTAATTTCACATGTAAGTTACAGTTATCAGAATACATAGACACACAAAAGGTCAAATGGCTCGGCCACCCAATCTGAATGGAATCAGGCCGCATTCCATCAATAGTCTGCAATAAAGAATCATCTGAAAGGAGAAACGCTGCACGATAGCAGCAGCACTGCAGTTAGCAGTGAAGTTTGAAATGAAGCACATCAGAAAGAAACTCTTCAATTGTCCAAGGTTCATATCCATATATTGCAACTGGAAATAGGCACATGAGAGTGTTAACGAAAGAGATTTGTGCTGTTTGATACTGTTGCCCAGCAGTATGTTTTTCATCTGTATCGGGTTTGTTTTTTTAATGCACTGGCCAATCTTCGTCTGACTTCTTTATAGCAATCACAGAAGCTGCTTGAAAGAGAACCATGGTACAATTTAAACAGGTTTTAGTTCTCTGTTATTGATCAAGATTGATAATGTGTGGTGGTTTTGTCCCTTATCATAATCTTGGTCGTACTTGGCTGAGCTGAAACTATAAGTCCTCAAAGCTAACATTTTATATGCAATTTCCGTTTTAAATCGACGGCTCAAAAGTTTGAATTATTATTTAGTTTTACTCCTTTTTGCATCTACATATGCCTATCTCAGTGAGAACGGATGTCTAAAGTTTCTTCATTTTAAATCCAAAACAAGAAATAAATAAATGTTGAGATATGATGGACACGAGGCTGGCCTTCACGAAAATTCAATTTGAATTTGGAAGCTCTTGATGTACATTTTTATTTAACGCATTAAATATGTTGTGAGTTTGAAAAAAAATATATTGAATTTAATCTACCTCCATAAATTACATCAACAATCAGGAAGGGAGTGGGAATTTTCATAATTAAATATTGGGTCCTATAACTCTTGTAGGATGTCCATAAACTAGGTCAACATTTTTCGATCCTCTTCCTCCTTGTCAATAACTTGTCGTGAATCCAGAGATCCTCACTGTTTAGGCATGTCACAACATTTTAACCCCCAAGCCCCGTAAACTAATTTCGCCGTAAACATGCGTTAAATACATACCTTTTCAAACTTAATTTTTTTTTTTCAAAGTCACATAATTTAATTGGTATATAAAATCCATTTGGTTGACGTCAGCTTTTGTGAAGCTCCTGAAACTTTTTCAGACAATTCCCCCCCCCCCCCCCAACCGCCATAGTAGGTAACGTAACTGTGGATAGTCCATTGACTTGTAGACTGGAAAGGGGGGGGGGAAGAGATTGCAAAAAAAAATAATTGGCAGCAAGACTACAGTTGTTAATACAATAATTACATTGTTTGAGTTTCAAACATTTCTTTAAAATTGTGAAATAAAAAACATCAATTTTTTGTAGTTCTGGGGATGAAGGGATGGAACTTTTAGGGGTGGAAGGATGAGTTATAGGTCTAAGTTATAAATAACTATTGGAAATGGGTCAAAGGGCACGGTTCCATGGACCTCTGGATCAGCAACCAACTGTTTGAAATAAAGGAGAGGGTCCCTGTATTCTTGACAGTTGTTGACAATAAAAAGGGGGAGGGGTGAACATGCATAAAAAAAAATGTTGACCTGATTTATGGACGGAAGTATATTTTTGATGTATTTTCTTTAACCCCACTAAAAAGCCTTTTTAAATATATTGGGGACGCATGTCATTTCTATAAAATAGGGTCGCGTTGAGTTTGTTTATGAACATCTTGATAAATCTATCTAGAAAGCCGTAGTTTGCTACTATAAAATGGGCTTGGGCTACAACATTGTTGCACAATAATGAGTTTTAACACGTCACACTGTCCAATGACACACTTAGGCCTATATAATAAATAGATTGTCTTCTCTTTACTCTTTGGTGCAAGAAACTTAGAAGTTACACTGTTTACAAAATATGGAAGCTAAACTAGCAGCATATCGCAGACGAAAAGAGGATGCAAAACAAACGGATGAATCGTTAATAAATAAACTCAAACTAGTTATTATAAACAAATCAAAGGTAGCGTGTTTATGTATAATATATTAATTTTGCTTAAAATATGACATTAAAGTTCTCTCTCTTTGACTCTATGTGACGTATGCCTATCCTTTTTGCGGCAATTCTCGGTTCTGGGCAAGTTGCCCACCTTCATCCAGTGAAAATCTTCGATGTCATGTGTCCATCGTAGCCTTGGTCTGCCTCTTGTTCGCTTTCCTGGAACTTTTCTCTCCATGATTAATTTTCTAAACCATAAGGTATTAACTATTATTAGTGATGTTGATTATCCTCTTCGCACACCAAACGCGTCCAGTCCATCAGATCTCTGCATCAATAAATCTCTCAGTGCATAATGATCATGATAATGGCTGATGGTTTTGGTTCACTGCTCTTTTGGGTGAAAATCTAGTATAGGTCTACGTTGGGCTATAAATAGCATTAACATCACGGATTTCCCTTGAATAACCAATCATATTGATTCACGCCTTAGACGAGAATTCTTAAAAGATTAATTATTAATTCTCAATACTAATTCTAATCCTTTTAACCCCCCTCTCCAAAATCTATAACCATACGCCACTTAGCCTATCTAACACCACAGCAAAGATTAGGTAATACCTTGAAAATAGAACAAAGGTCACAACGGAGACCTATACTAGAGATTGGTCCTCTTTTGGAAAGCTTTGTCAGGTGTTCTCTACGGGTGACGCCCATTTTCATTCCCAATTCGCGCATTCTCGATATTGACTATGCTCATTCATCTGAAAATCCTCTAATCATGAGGACTCACGAAGAGCAATACGGTCCATAGGCTGACCATCTGTGGTGGCGAGGCTAGCTAATTTGTCAGCCTGTTCATTTCCCTCCATGCCAGCATGTCTGGAGACAAAGATAACCATGAGTTTTCATAGTGATGCCTGCAATTTTAGCTCTCTCTAATGACTCCACCAGTCCCTACGTACATCATCTATTTGGAGTTTCTGAATCATATTCATTGAGTCACTTAGTATAAAAAAAGGAAAGTAACCCATAGCATTTATTAATGTCGTAGGGGTGTGAGATGTTAGAGATCTGACATTTCAGAGGCTCTGCAAATGAGGGCGGTAGCCATCTCCTCTCCCTCACAGTCTTTACTTCCCAGATTAATCCGGTACCCATTTAAGGCTGGGTCGACCTGACATAGTATACTTTAACTCTTTGAGGATTGAATTATTACCGGGGTTTGGATGTAATTAATTTTAGGCTAAATCTTTGCATCGCAACATGATTTAGGCGCAAGCTTTCTGAAGACAAAATATTAGCTATGGAAGGTCATATAAGGTATCAAAAGAAAGATAATTGAATATGAAATCCATATACAATATAATAATTGTAACAAAAAAATACAAAAATTACACCACAAACATGGAAGTTAGATGAATAGAAATGTTTTGGACATGCATTTTGTTCTTCTCATCCTCAATTTTACTTGTCTTGAAATGTTGATATCCAATCTTACTATAGATGCTCTGACTGCTCATTACTTGATTATAATTAGTTTATTTGAAGTAAACTGCCTAGTGTTTTATGCCATTTTTTGTGTGCCATGTCCAATTTCAGAACCCAACAAAATATTGTGAAAATTTAGGAAATATTCCCAAATATTGAATTTCCGAAATTGAATTTTATTCCACTCAATACTATCATTAAGTCTGATTCTATTTTCTGTATAATGTAATACAAGATTATTATTGCTGTCACTAGGCCTATCTGATTCTTCAGAAACAATAGCAGTGGGAGAAGTTTTATAATATTTAGCACCTATTAGGTCTAGGTTTATTTCTTTTCCAATTTTCAACAAGTTAGTAATCTTCACTGTCAAAATCAAATAATATCTCCTATTATAAAACTCAAAGAATAATAAAGTCTGATGTTTGCTAAATGTTTGAGCTCTCTTACTAGTGGAAGATGAAACCATTGTGCTAATTTCAGGAAAGCTGAACCTAACTTGTTGAATTTTAATTTGAAATAAATATGTCACACGCGTCTAATCACGCAGTACCACGAGGGTTTCCTTTCATTAGCCAGATTTCTAAAGTTTAAAACAGCTAAATAAGTTAATACTAATCCAATAACGATCCAAACAAAACAAATTTAGATGGCATATCTGCAAGACAACACATCATGGATATATTTGGAATAGGAGTTCTATCTACAAAGATATATCGTTTTTACAGGTAGATTGAGTTAAAATGCTCATGCTAGTGGTTCTCAATGGGGGCAACAGTGAAAAATTTTGAATTTGGATGGCTACAGAAGGTATTTATTTAAATGATAACAACACAATTTATATCGAAAAAGCTTGCAGGGAAGAAGAAAATGTATCCTGAAAGGGGGCAATTGGCTAAAATAAAGAGTTGAGAACCACTGGCATATCACATCATCTCTATACAAAATTATTTCTTTTCACCTATAACAGGCCACCCATGTGGCAACAGGGGCCTGGACTTCAAGTGTAGGATGTAAAGTAGGCCTATATGACCACTGTCTTCTTTCCGGATGTCGTAGGAGGCTACTAAGAAATGTGGAAAGATAGACCGACAACCTGTCACCTGTGAAAAAAAATCATTATCACTGCATGTCTTGTCCTGATTTTTTAGTTTTGTTTTCTATCACATGGTTCCAATGTGAGACAGACTATCACAATGTGAGCAGCAAAGTTGGAACAGTCCTGTAGTATATGATCTGGTGTCTGTGTTATTGCTCTACAGATGCTGGCCGCAAAGCCGCTTATGCTGATTTGGTGTAAGTGTACTTTTAGGCATTAGTCATGATTTTCTCAGTTGAAATATCATGATTTTTTGCTTCTGTTCAATTTGGTGATGTCGTCCTGCTCAAATCTGTAGTTTCCATCTCATTTAATTCTCTCCACAGAAGTTGCATAAAATGTTTTAGCTGAGACTCTGCTTGCCTGAAAATTTGTTTCACAACTAATTGACAATTGAGCAGTTGAAGAGCTTAATGTTTTGTCTGAACAAAATGTTGTTAGTGAACACCTGATAAATCTGTCACACTGTTTTGAGATCTACTTTCCTGTTGAAAATTCATAACACAATGGCCTACTACAGGATTGTCCCAGTTTAGCTGTTGGTTAAAACAATCACAGGAGCTTCTCTACAAAACAAGTTGTGGGGAACCCAAGATTACCTAAAATAAACTACTCTATATATTACCAATATTGGAATGGATGTTTAACAATTAATTGCAGAAGATCCATAATCATTTACTACATTGAAAGATGACTTCCTAGCTAATTTGAATAAAAAGTTATTGGAGATTGCTGCTATCAAGGGTTTAAGAACAATTTTGAAAATGTATAATCACTTGCTTCCTGTTGGATAAAAGTGAAAGGAGAATATCCATAACTGTATCAAATTACACTGAAAACTCAGTTACCGTTTCCATCAACGTACCTTTGTAAGACTGGATTTTTGACCATGTGTGTCATTAAAACAGAAATAATATGGGCATTCCTATTTCACTGTGATTGACATTATTTTTAATTGAGCCATGGTTTGAGAATCTTGTTAAGGAGAAACATGATCATCTGCCACACTAGGCTAATTAAATTTAATGATACATACCTTTTTCAATAATTAAGCCTATTATTAAAAATGTATTTACTTATAATCTCATACATCTTATAAGCAATATTCTGTTAATTTTCTTAATAATCACCAAAGTGAGCAAATTTGAAGATGAGCTGGGAATATGTCCGCATGAGGTTTCTACTACCTTATAAGAAATGGTAATCCATTCCTTCTTTATGTACAAGAGTGATACATTTTGTGAGCTGCTCATCCGTGCACATTATAGGGAATATTGCTAATATTGAACAGATTGTCTTTTCAGTCATATTTGGCAGTGTGAGTTGTGAAGCATGTCATGTAGAAGACATAGCTTTTCAACTGTTGTTTTATTTTTGAGCACCACTAATACATCCAATGTGGTTGATTGACTTTCAACCTCCATCAACCAAGTTGTGTTTGTGAAGCAGATTCTCTGATCACTCTTATCACCAAGCTGACACTTGACAGTGTAACCCTTACATCTTCACCATCATCAAACCCATAACCCTTCATGGTCATTTAGGGGTGCCTCTGAAATCATCAGCACAAAAATTGTGCCACACCTCTCTGTTCTTTGTAATGAAGGTTGGCTGCAATGGATTTCCAATATGTTCTGTCTCTTGCCTTGGTTGTACACTGCTGGATTGCATCCTGTTCATCTCATGCTGTTTCCTCCCACATGCATCTGTCTACTTTGTTCTTTGCATCTCTCAAGGATCCTAGGTTGTTTGCACAGGCCTCTTCTTCTGCATTCATTCTAAAATGTTTGCAAATTAGCAAAATGAGAGTCCAAATAATGGAATGTGTTTATCATAGTTTACAGCTTAGCTGCAATATCTGTACCTTTCAATCTTGGACATCAGATTTCAGCACAGCCTATGGGTTATTTTGACCCTCCAAGGGATGAAACAGCCAACTGCCCCAAAACCTCCTTAGTCGCCTCTTACAACATGCTTGACAGGTAGCAGTGTCACTATTTTTATGCTCCCTTTTCAGCCCGGGAACACACAGGTGATCGTAAAGTCCTAAATAGGATATACTACCAACTTT
The DNA here is from genome assembly GCA_034231615.1 of Meghimatium bilineatum. Taxonomy (NCBI): domain Eukaryota; kingdom Metazoa; phylum Mollusca; class Gastropoda; order Stylommatophora; family Philomycidae; genus Meghimatium; species Meghimatium bilineatum. Next base: position 61,137,420 of record CM067322.1, on the reverse strand, counting down.
CTTCATCTCAACAGATCGACATCATGATGGTGTATTGGAGAGTGTATTGTAATACTTTGTTGATCCCATATTTTTGTTATCTAGGTAGTTGTTGGTAGCACTTTTAACTCTTATGATAATTGTTTCTTATTTCTGTCATGTAGGAAACACAGAGTAAAGGTCATAATAAACAAGAGGAATCTGGACAAAAATCCAAAGTTTTGTTGGGAAACAACCAGTTACCATCATTAAAAAGAAAATCAACGCCAGACTTGAAAAATTCAGATCAGCAGGATGTTGAAAATGAGGGTGAATCAAATTATACATCAAAAATTATAAAATGGACACTTCGAATTTTAAAATTCCTTTTATGGCTAACAATATGGGCATTTTTCATTGAACTTCAGTTTGGTGCTGTTTTCTTTACAATTTCTGTGCTAATTTTTGTGTACTTGAATACAAGAACTGGTCCTAAAGACAACAAGCCTAGTGCCTATTCTGTTTTTAATAAAGATTGTGAAAGAATTCAAGGAACTTTAACTGCAGAACAGATGCAAAAACAGATGTTTGGTGTTCCTGGGCTTCCATCATGAAATGTAATGCCCACCAAATATTTTGAGGCCAAAATAAGTAATTTGAATTGATGTACAGTTTTAATTTCATACTATAGTGGAATCCCATTATAACAACTTGGTCTGGACCGATAAAATATGTATGTAATAACAGAAATTCGCTATATACCATACAAACATCAATCAATCAATAAACCCGAAACCCTTCAGGGTCGTAGGGGTACCACATTGGATGCCTCAGCACACAGAGTCCTCCAAGGAATTCTATCCTCAGCGATGCGGATGAGTGTGGAAATATCTTGCCCTGTCCATTCCTTGATGTTGTCTGTCCATGCCTTTATTTGCCCTCCTCTGCTTCTTCCACCCTCGACAGTTCCCTGCAGTATTGTTTTTGACAAGGAATCGTGCCTGCATACATGTCCGAAACATGCTAGTTTTCGTTTTTTCACTATTGAAAATAATGGCTCCTGAACACCTACACACATCTCGACTTTATTTCTTACGTACACATTGGTCTTATGTTCCCTACAGGAAATTCGTAGAATTCGTCTGTAGCATTTGTACTCGAAAGCCTGTAATCTTCTCTCCATGTCAGCAGTGAGTGTCCAACTCTTACAACCATACAACACAACAGAAAGCACCAGCAACTTATATAGTTTGATTTTCACTCCAACACTGATGTTGCTTTTCCAAATCACAGTTAGCCTTGTTTGTTTCTCATACAAACATAGAAACAAATAATTGGGGATTTTGAAAAGTATTGTTATGTAGGGAAATTTTTTACATAAGAATTTGCTACAGATGGATTCCACTGTATTTCTATATTTATTGTTGTTATGATAGAAGTGACCACCTGTGATCAACTCTCAATGTATGTTGAGTTTAGTTTGAAGATTTCTATGAAAACTTTATGTAAAATCAATCTTATAAAATAATTGTCTTTAATTGTTTCTGTCCCTGTACAATATTTGATCTTATTCTTCTATACTTGTCTGTTTATAATTGTATTAAAAAGTTGCTTCGTACCAGACATGACTAGAAATGTCTTGTTTGTTAATATCCCCATGAATTATGAGTTACTCGCTCTTCCTATGAAATGCAGGTATGAAAAATTAGTTCTGTGTTCATTCTCAAACTCTTGCATACTAGCAAGATGTAGTCCACAGAACAGAATGAATTGTGTTAGGGTTTACTACAGCTTTGCTATGATATGTGCACCGTTTCGCATGACACGTCCAACTTCAACGTAACTTTGGATCACTTTGACTCTTAATGCATTATGAAATTAGACAGTCAATTTCATCCCCAAAAACCTCCTTTGTTACTTTAATCAGAAAAATATGGGACACAATAACTAAAATATTGCAAGGAAAACACTTAAATGGGGAATAACAGAGGGAAAAGAACACTTACAAGAGAAGCTAAAATGAGATTACATTGACTCCATTACCAAGATTGAGAAAATAGTCCAAAACTGAGATGCAAGGTGAACTTACCTATGAGCCTAAAACTCATGTCTATACAGAAATGATGATGCTTAATACAAGAATATCAGTATAGCAAAGATGTGTGTTATTGCCAAGTAAGCTCAACAATGACAGCAATGATTTTTTTCAAACACATGCCAAGAATAAACAAAGAGAAAAAAATAACAAACTGAAAAAAGAGAAAATTGATGGTATATCAACTTCCAAAATGAACATTCTGTATTTCACCTCGAAATACACCTATAATTCTGTATATGTACTCAAACATATATCCATATTCTGTATAAAGAGTATCAAAATAATAAAAATTAATACTCAAGATAAATAGGAATATTTTTCTGCATTCATTCTCAAACTCCTGGAGATTAACAGGATGTAATCCAGAGAGAGGAATGCACTGTATCATGATTTACAGCTCTGTTATGATATATGCACTTTTTGGTCTGAGACATCTCACCCCAGCATGGCTTCTGGGTCACTTTGACCCTATAGGGGATATGAGAGCTAACTCCACCTCATAACCTCCTTTAATTGCATGCATGTTACGGTAAACAAATTGTGTTGCTATTTTTTTAATCCTCTTTCGGGCCCTTCAACACACAGGCAAATCTGTAATAATTGACATGTATGTATGGTCACTATATGTTTAACAGTATAAGAAAGATTTCATACTCTAATCAAATCAATAATATTGTCTTTAAGAATGATTTCTAACTCCAAATAATCTCCAACTACAAAAATAATGTCATTAGAGTGATTCGGGTACATATATTCAACATTTCTATATGGTGCAGAAACATTAACATTAAACAAATAGTTGGGATACAGGATTTAACCTTTCATGATGTGCATTTTCAGAAGAATGGCCCACATGCATACATATTCAGATTTGGAAATGAGATTAGAATTAGTAAAATAAATGAAACTAGACAAGTATAATATTCTCATCTTATAAAAAGAGATGACACCATATTAGAAGGAGAGACTAATACTCGAAGAAAGCACCATTACATATGGGAATAAAATACTAATAATAAGACCCATAACCCAACAGGGTTGTTGGGGTGCCACATTGGAGACATCACAGAAAATCCTCCAAACACTCATACTTAGCCAATCAGACCTAGATCACTCCTTGATTTTGTCAATTCTTTTTGTACCTCTTCTCCTTTCACCCTCAGTTGCTCCTTGCAAAACAGTTTTAGAAAGTGAATTGTGTCATGTTGCATGTCCAAAACAAGCAAGCTTATACTTCACTACCACCAAAACTAGTTCTTCATAACCTATAAGTTTGTCTATTTGTTATCGAACGAATACATTTGTCTTATGTTCTACATAATAAATTTTTAAAAGACTTCTGTAGCACATATTAAAAAGATTGGATCCTTCTCTCTGTGTCTGCATTTAGCATCCAGCTCTTACATCTGTACAAAAGAACTTAGAACTAGTAATCTAGATTACACTTATTTTTCCTGCAATACCGATCTTAATTTTCTAATTCATATTCAGCCTTGGCATTGCAGCAGTTGCCATCTTGAATCTTAACTTGATCTCATTCCTTGAATTATCATCACACATTTGAAACTAAAGAAATATTTGAAGATTGTAACTTCTGGTTTATATTAAAGAAAAAGCTAACTTTTTTTGGTCATATTAAGAGACACAATGGCACGGAGAGAGTGTTAATGGAGGGGATGATAGAAGGCAACAGGGGCAAAGGCCGACCACGACGCTGTTGGATAAAAGACATTCAAGAATGCCTGCGCATGTCACTGGAAGATGCAGGGCAACTTTCTCAAGACCACAGAGAATTCAAGAAATGCATAGGAAAGACTATGTTCTGGAAAGAATATGTCACTTGATGATGAACTTTTGGTTTGTGATAATTTAGCTAAACATTATGGGATTTTGCATAAAATACTCGTAACCAACATCTTGCTTTCTATCTACACTCATTTTCAATTTGCAAAAAATATTAAGAGAGGGGCAAAAGGTAAAAAAAAACCAGGAGTATTTGTTTTTGAAGATAAAATCCTGGCTACCTATTAATTATATAATATTTCCCCAGAAATAAGCAAGCGAAATATTTGTATTTGCGAATTTATTTTACTCAGAAATCCTGATGTGAAAGGGCTGAATAACAACTGATAATTAATTCATCATCATCGTGTGACATATTATTTCCACAATGTAGTCTTCTTTATGGACCTTCTGAACATCTCACAATCCTGGATGAGTTGACCTGCCTCCTTCAGGAACATGTTTAAACAATCAGATGTATCGTTTGTCCATCGTCCTCTTGGACTTGAAGCCATATATTGCCAAAGGGAATACATGTTCTTACCATTCACAGTTTTACTTTGCTACTGATACCTTGCTAGAGATCTTTCATTTGGACAAGTTTTGAAATGCCATTGCCATCCTCCTCTTATTAGTTTCTATTGCTCAGTTCCCTATTTATGTTTGTACCCAAATAATCAAAATTTGATATGTCTTCCAGTTCATAGGTATAAATTATTATTTTTGGTTGAGATTGTACTTTATTAGTTGTCATAATTTTAGTTTTCCTGATAATTAATTATAAACTACACAGCATGAGAAAATTTTTAAATTGTAACCTTGCTCTTAATGTCAGTGACTTTTCAAATAAAGTTTGTATACATGTTAACATGTATAATTTCCACACACATTCAACCAATTACTTTATTATGAGAAATCTATCAATTTCTTAAAATCAGGACATTTTTGCATCCCGATATTGTTTTGCAGAACATTGGGACAAAGCATCCAAAACCATTAGTGTCTCTGTAAATGCAGGGTGTCTGGTTACCCTGCAAACAACTGATTGTCACAGATAGGTTCTGGGCGTAAATTACTAGTCAGCCTTCAATGTGGATATGGCAATATAATCCTATCTGAATACAACAATGAACAAAATTGTGCTGAATTTCCTGTTTATTGCTTGACCCAGAAATGTGAATAAATTGGTATCAATAAAATACATTTATCCCATAGCTGAATTCATATATTTCAGCCCACCAAAATAGTATAATCAATGAGAAAACAAAGCAATATGGGTATAGTCAACAATAAAACAATTATAATTAATAAGAAAAAACCTGAAAAATACATTGAAAAATTATGTACACATGAAGCATTATACAAGCATATATGTAATAATAAATATTGAACGCCCAAATATTTCTTGCTGAAAAAAGTACACAATAATTGAAATTTGCAAGAAAATAATCATCATCAGGCAGCATATTCTGAACAGGATGTAGCAGTCATCACAGCCTTTCAAAACTTCTGTTGATCTTGAGTCAGTCTCCCTTCTTCTGTTACTGTCATGTGCTTGATGTAGGCTGTAATGATTTCTTGGCAGTTATATTCAGTAGATAGATAGACCCAAACAATGTTAGGGATACAATTAAAGTACAGATGGGGAAATTCTGTCATAATTATGATGCAGAAATTGAGGAAATCTAGGTGGCAACTGAAAGACTGCTGAACACAAATCTTGAATCACAGCCAGTAGTATTCCTGACAGATGCAGGATCAGTACTCCAAACTCCAGTCCAGAAAACATCTAGAACTAAAAATACTACTGACCGAACTAAGCGATTATTCTAAAGTCCTCCGGATACCATCGCATTGTGGAATACCTGGAAATGAGAAATCAGATTGTCTAGCTAAGGAGAGTGCTGCTGATGATCAAGAGATGTGCTTAAAAGATACCAACAAAAGAAACAGATGATAAAAGTAATTAGAAAGCCAGCATTAAATGACTACCAAATTATGAACAGATCAGAACAAATTGTCATTCTGCGCCTCAGGACACAACTGACTATGCAGCCACATTTATACAAAGTTCAAGATTGGTAACAGTCATGTGCACATGTGGACTGGCACCTCAGACAGCAGAGCATATTCTTCAGGAATGCCTAGAATATGAAATGCTAAGGTAAATGCACTGGCCCAGAGAAACAACAGTGGAAGAAAAACTCTATGGACTTCTGTATAAGTTACAAAACACAGTCTAGTTTATAGAAAAGACAAAGCTTCAGATATAAGCACATTACGATCAAACGATAGAAGAGAACAGAATGTTTTGTCATGGTTTACAGCTTTTATGTGATATCTATGCCTTTCGGCCTGACACATTAGATTTCAGCATGGCTTCTGGGCCACTTTGACCGTATATGGGATGGAGCAACCAGCTCTATCCCATAACCTTCTTAGCCAACTTTTACAATATGTGTGGAAAGTAATCAGTGCTGCTATTCTTTGCTCCACATTCCCCTATATTGCTGGTACTCTCTGGGCATCCTAACAGGATTCCTTCTCTTTCAGCAGGTGGCAAAGGGTATGTATGCTCATTGTTAAATGTCCTGACACATGCTCTTGATACTAGTCTGGAGGCTCACCCATTATCCTCAACTCCAGCATGACCAGGACAAAATATGCATGTAATATCCATTTTGTCTCTATGCTAATTATTAATTGAAGATAACTACAATAATTTTATTTTAATGTAAATAGGGGACGAAGTAAATATTAATAAATGTGATGCAACAATATGAATATTGTAGATAACCAATGCAAATGGTCCTTTAATAAGATTGTTTGCACAGGTATCTACATATATATTGCGAGACGGAGGAAAATAATAGCGACACTATTACCTGCCAGAAATTATAATAGGAGGTGACTAAGGAAGTTTTGGGATGGGTTGGCTATCCCATAAAGGATCAAAGTGACCCATAGTCAATGCTGAAGTTGAATGTGCCAGGCTTAATGGTACAGATATCGCAACTGAAAGCTGTAAAATATAACACTACGCTTTCTGTTCTTTGGACTACATTCTGCTAACCTACAGGAGATTGAGAATAAACGCAGTAGAAAATGACAATATATACATATATTATAAGCATATCCCGTATAGGACATTGCAATTTCACTATTGTTGGGGTTTTAGGCACCACTTATATTCAATCATACCACTGCAATGTGGATGATTGGCTTCTAAACCACAAGTTAATTCAACACACACAAAAACAGAGAGAGAGTGATTTTTATCTTGGTGGTTTACTTATTGTAAATATTTCTATTTTCTTTGTTCATCTTCATCTTACTCCATGTAGTGTGTACCAAAACTGATATGTATTTGTCCCTATATGGATTACCTACTAGTCATCAACAGAGTTAAGCTGGGTTGCACAGCTGTACATTTGTATTTATATGTTTATAGATGATGAGAAGTATTGATGATAAGGCACATGTCTTACACAAGATGTTAAGCAACAAACCACTTCTCAGCAACTTTGCATTATTTGTACAATCATCTAATACATTTCTAGTTGGCGTGGACTTTATAACAATTCTGAGGAACAGGAACTATATTGCTATCTAGTAGCTTGTTCTGAGAATATATACATTAAATAACACTTCCCGCCGAAGACGGATGTGTCGGGCAATTGGCGCAAAATAAACGGCGACACAACACATTTCCATTCTCTGTACTACATCCTGCTGGAAATCTAGAATAGATCATGGCCCTGCTACTAGAGAGATCCAGCAGGAGTTTGAGAATGAACACTGAAGAAGAAATAACACTTAAAAGTTAGTATATATCCTATTCTGAATATCATTATAATCACAAGCACTTTTTTTACTGTACGGTAATGATATTCTAGGTAATATTTAGGTTTAGTAGTTTACCATTTCTTAATGGTAGGCTGCCAAACTGCCTACAGCTTAATTTGAACCCACTATCCTTGGCTTCTAAGACAAGTTTACTACCTTTAAACTACAAAATAGGACTTATATACACATAGAACATGATTTAATGAATATATACACTTTGAATATAATAACATTTGTGTTTGTAGGGATAACTTTGAGGGATGTTCAAATTAAACTCACCTGTGCTGTGTCATCTATGCCAGTACACTAGGAGCGTGAAGACGTCATTATTGATGAAATAAGTACACATTGATGAACAAATGATCACATTCTCTTCATAGGCTTAGTGTTCTGTGCAGGCAGTCATGGCCAGTCAACAACATGGCCAGTGTGATAATGAATCCACCCAAATTTGACAAGGAGCAGTGATTCAGTTACTTATATTCAGGTTCATCCTAAGGATGCTGACCAACTACATTCATCAAATAATGCTGGTGGTGGAAAATATGTTTAGAAGAAACAGTGAAGGATTGGGCAAGAATGTTTTGAGAAGGGAAACAAGTAACAAATGATCTGTGGCTGGGACAGGCATCTGTTGTGACAGAAGACCCAAATTTTGCGACATGCGAGTGAGCATTGTCGTGCAACAGAATGACACTACGCGACAGCATGCTGGATCACGTATTCGTGATGGCTATATGTAGCTTGCTTAATGTGTTCTTGTAGCTGATGACATTGATGTTCACATTAGGTTCTTTAAAGTCCACCAATATGAGTCCTTCTTGGTCTAAAAAGGCAGTAATTATAACCTTACCTGCAGAAATTTGCCAGACCCAGCAAATTCAGACCCAGAAGGAGAATTTGTTACTCATCACCCTTCCCAAAACATTCTTGCCCAATTCTTCACTGTGTGTGTTCTCTTATAAAAATATTGTCCACCATACACCACCTGCATTCTTTGATGAATGTTGGTTGATTGACATCTTTCAGCTGTAAGAAACCAAATCGCTGCTAATAATTGGTCAAATTTGAACTGATTTGTTATCACACCAGCCATATTGTCGACTGCCTGCACAGAACACTAAGTATATGAAGAAAATTACCATTTGTTAATCGATGTGTATTTATGACTTCCTCACGTTCCTTGCATGCTGGCATAGGTGACGCAGCACTGAAAGGTTCCATTTGAATATGCCTCATATATAACTATTAGTCACACTGATCATGAGGCAACAGGGGCCCGGACTTCGTGTTCGGCATGCAAATAAAATGTCACTGTCTTCTTTCCAGGCAATGTTGTAAGAGTTGACTAAGGAAAACTGGGGGATAGTTTTCAACATGTCACCTGTAAAAAAAATAATTGCCACATCTTGTCTCAATTACTTACATTTGTCTTCTATCAAATAATTCCCATGGATGACAAAGAGATGCAGGCCAGTGGATACAGGTGAAAGTAGAAGAAGCAGAGGAGGTAAAAAAATCATGGGCAGATAATGTCAAAGTACAGGTCAAGATTTTCCCATACTCCTCCACATCAGTGAGGATAGAAATCACTGTCGGACTGTGATGACGCATCCAATGTAGTACCCCTATAATCCTGATGGATTATGGGTTTAAGGATAGACCTTGATTAAAGCATCATGAGGTGATACAGAGACACTATATCCTGCTATCCAGAGGACCAGAAAATCCCTAGATAAATATGGTTAAGTCGAACTACAATATCATCATAAGCAAAACTATTTGTACATTTTTACATGATCTGGTTCTGTTTGTAGACTGGAGGTTTGTTTAGATCCCCAGGAATTACAAGTAATAAAGCTCCTATGTTCAATGAGACATATCTCCAGTGTCCTTTCATACCCAGAAGACTTCAACTCTCAGCGGTATGCATTGTTTTGAGAAGACATATCCTACTGATATAGGGGGTCTGTGTTATATATAAGGAATGTTTCATCATTTTATATGCAGACATTCTCCACCAAAGATGGATGTGTCGGGCCATTGGTACAAATAAAACGGTGACATAACGCATTTCCATTCTCTGGACTACATCCTGCTTGAAATCTAATAGGACCATGTTTCTGCTACACGAGAGATCCAGTGAAAGTTTGAGAATGAACACCGAAGAAGAAGATGCAGACAATCCCATGAAAGCCTACAACCATGTGTTGGTATTAATCTTAGCCACCTTTGACCATTCAGTCTATAATGACTGCATGATTTCAATATAGTCAGAGACTGGAGATAACATCATATTCTACAAAAGGCCCTTTGGTCAAGCAATGTGATTTGCATTCATGGATTGCATGTTAGAATTGAGAACAGATGTCGTGTTTACAGGTGTATTTTGTCAGTGGTCCCTGTGGATTATATCATTTGATCTATGGAGTTATACTTTGAACTATTTTTTCTACATGCAACATACTGCTGTTGACAATGACAGGTTTTATTTGGCGGAACCCAAGTACAATGAAGTAAATCCTATACACCTTGAAACCTTTGTTTTATAAACTTTTACAAATTATTATGATGAATCTCCCACTGATTTCAATGCATATGTTCTTCCAGAACATGTACCATCTGTTTTCTGTATCTATTATCCTTAATGACAAATGTCTCAATGTTGGGTTTCAATATACAGGAGCTACTTCTTTCTATTTTCTTGTAGGGAGTATTTCACATGCACACATGTAATGTAGGCCCTAGGCTAGACTATGACTTCTTTGAGGAAGCAATAATACAAACATAATAAGAGCAATCCTTTTGCATATATCAAATTAGCTCACCTGTACGCATTTTTTAAATAAGGCAGTGCCCCATATGTTAATTAAAATAATTCATTTTTTAATAACTGTAATCTGGATGAGATATATTTTGTAATAATATCATTACAGCTAATGCATTACTGTAATTTCATGAATTTGACAAATGTCAAAGGTGGTCACATAGAATCGATTGTCTAGTCCCAGGTGAATGATGACACTACTAGTCCTCACTTGTCATTAAGCATAGAGATGGGAGCTTTAGTTTTCACTCCAAGGCCAGATATGTCATCTCTGTTGCGCTATATTCATGTTTATTCATAATGTCTTTTTAAAGTCGTATATAACACAAAGGGTGCACCGGAAATTCAATGATTATCAAACTGTTTGTGTTAAGAGCAAGTGTTAAGAGCTAAACTAAACATACAAACATTTAATAAGCATTTATAATTAATGCTCTGAAGTAAAAGTAATGTTCATTCTATAAGGATGTGTGATATGCGTGGTTGAGTTGCTTCAAGATCTGAAACCACTATACTTTACAAGTAGGCCTATATTGAGAGAATTTGAAAAGTTCACTCCATAGCAGTGTTACCTGAAATGATCAATAAACACTGTAACTTTAAATAATGAACTCATTTCTTTTATGTGCCTATACATATTCTATTTATTTTACCTAGGGAGAGTTGATGAGACATCAAGGAGGATACCATCAAGCCCATATATAAGGGAGGGATGGTGGTTCAAAATACTGCCATTTCCAGAAAAATAGGACACTTAGCACTGCAAAATTATTTTTTTTAATAGTAAAAGATGGTTTACCCCCAAAAAATATCATCAAGAATTTAATATTAGATACCATGACTTGGTTAAAAACAAATAAAACATTGTGAACCCTGTTCTAAATAAAGTATCATCCATTCAGTTTATGTTCAATAATTTGTTCTAAACTAACATCCTTTACAAACATTTGTTAAAAAAACCAAATTGGAATGCCATCCAAAGGTCAAACCAAAGAAATATAACAGATGTGAATATGTATTTAGTTCTGTCAAGAAGCCATATCAGACTCTGATTCTTGAGCTAGAGCCATAATCTTGGAATATCCTTCTACAAGGCTAGGCTGTACACCCATGATCTCAACCTGAAATGAAACGGAGATACATAACAATTCTTTTTGCAGCAGATATAAGATGGAGTGTGGACTGATCATTAGTATATGTAAGATGTATAAGGAAAATATATCATCTGAATATAAGATGCAGTTTGGACTGATCACTCATAAGAAAAATATACATTAGGTAGCATTACTGAGGTAATAATATAAGATAATCAATCAAATCAAAAGTATTGACCAAAATTCTGTATTCTTTGACTCTCTTTGATGGATAATTTGTGTGCCTCCAGAAGTTGATACTAAAGACCAGTGCAGAAGTCAGATAAAATGGTGTAGATTTTGCAGTCAAGATGTACACTATGAAACATCAAATTTCATTCTCCAAACCCCGCCGAAGGCGGATATGTCGGGCCACTGGCGCAAATAAAACGGCGACACAACGCATTTCCATTCTCTGGACTACATCCTGCTGGAAATCTAGGACAATGGTCCTGCTACAAGGGAGATCCAGCGGGAGTTTGAGAATGAACGCTGAATGAATGAAAAATGAATGAATTCTCCAAACTATGTTCTTCTAATCATGAGAAGTTCGAAAATAATCACAGAAAAAGAAGATATTAAAGATTATAAATTTAACTTTTATCTTCATTGTGCTTCTGTGAGTCATCAGATATGTTCAAATCACCATCAACTGCTTCAATTCAATCTACGGATTCCTTCAGGATAGTAAATAGTGCCATTTTGGTAGGTCATAATTGGTCTTTATATTCTCTATAAATTGGTAGCATATCCTATTCAGGACGTAGCCATCAACCCAGTATTTTTTGACTATACATATTTTCTAGGCAATATAAATATATTCAGTAGTTTACCATTGCTTTCTGAATCGTCCGGATGTACAATTGGCTGTGACAGGATTTGAACCCAGTACATTGGTATGTGTACCATACCTCCACAGAGCCAGATGTGGATATATTCTCTATAGTCAACATATTGGTTATGAACCAGTGTTAATGCACTTCAGGCAATGTACACAGTTTTCCCTAGCAAATGTCAAAGGGTATTCTGATAGTTCCCACTGATACTGATGTATTCATCTGGAATGGATGATTGCCTTGCCTATTACATTGCACTGTATAGCTTTCTAGGATTTTAACAACTAAAACTACCTCCTTTAAAAGCTGGTAAACTATGTTCCCGCAATAATTTTCCCAGTGTGCATGGATCAGATGGTATAGGTAGCTTCGGAACCGCATGTGCCAAATTTGTTATGCTGGTGCTTCTCAAACATTTTGATGCTGCAGACTGTCAATTTGTTTACCAATCTGCTATTGACAGGTTTGAGTGCTGACAGTCAAAAGTCTTAGAAGATGTATTATTTCATAGGGAAATATATTTGTTATTAATTATTTAATAAGGTGTCATTAAATTTAGTTAACTTCTAATGTGACAGATGAGTCAAGCATGCTTCTTCGACTAAAAACACTCCTCATTCTGCCCTTCAGGTTCTCAGTCATACTTATGTCTCACTTAATTATGAATTCCCTCAGTCACAAACTAGATACCCATCTATTGCAATGTTCATATTCAACAGGCGCTCACCAACCAACTTCAACATGTTACTCCCTTCCATCTTCATTTCATCGACTCTAGGTGAACTGGATATGATTGTCAGCTCTCTTTAATTATAGATACACACAGGATACATTCTGCAATTTCTGGACTCAGTTCAATTCTGTCTCACCAATTTAAAACTCTCTATAGATAAAATTTGTCTGATGTGTTTTGCTCAGTCTGTTGTTTTTTTACATATCAGATAGTTTTGATCTCTGGTGCTTTTGTTCCACGGATTCTACTACTTTTGCGTTCATTCTTAAACTTCTGTAGACTATAAGAATATGAATCAGACAACAGAATGTGTTGTGTCATTGTTTACAGCTTAGCTGCAATATCTGTGCCTTTCAGCCTGGCACATTAACTTCAGAATGACCTATAGTTTACTTTGATTCTCCATGGGATGAGACAACCAACTTTACCCACCCAAACCTTCTTAGTTGCCTTTTATGAAATGCCAGACAGGTAACACTATTCATTGCTTCCCTTTCTGGCCCTGGCAACACAAGTTAAACAACTGTTTCTAAAATTCTGCATTCATCAAAGTTGTTTAAGATTTAATTTAACATGTAATTTCCTGTTATGCCACAAATACCTGAGGCAGGAAGGGAGAGTAGTGAGAGATACATTAAGAAAGTTGAAACTTCCTATGGTGTATATTCAAGATGCGCCTTCTTCTTAGTCTATGTTCATTCTCAAACTGTTGCCGGTTAGCAGGATATAGTTGGAGAACACAATACATCATCATGATTTAAAGATTGGTTGTGATATATGTGCCTTTGGCCTGACACATTCAACTTCAGTGTTGCTTTTGGGTCACTCTGACCTATGAAATGAGGCATCCAATTCTAGCATCAAACGTCTTTAGTTTCCTCTTATGACATGCATGGCGTGTAACAGTATTGCTTTTATTTCCTTCTCTTTCAGGACCCGACAACACATGAGTAAATATGTGAATTAATTAGCAGGTTCAAATTGGAAAGTTTAATCTCAGGCAAGTCAGAGGAATACAAACGAAATGGGCCCTTGTTTCCCCCTCCCTACCCATAGTGTCCAAGATTACTTATAAACAGTGCAGTATTTGCCAGTGGCTATGGCATTCTTTATTCTTCCAAATATTTCTAAATTTAAGTAATGTATGTGCTATTTTTTTGTGTGAAGATAAAATAATTTATCAAGAATTATGTGTATGATTAACAGACATATTTCATACAAGCCCTGCGATCTCATGAAGATGAGCATTTTTTAACAACTGTTTACCTGCTGAAGAAATGTCTTGATGTCTATAATAATCTGAGTTCGAATTTTGTCAGAGTCATTAATTCCTCCTGCCTTCTCCTTCTCTTTTTCACCTCCCCTAGCTTTCTTCAATCTGCGTAGGCTTTCTTCCATTTTTTTGGTTGATGTGAGAACTTCTGAAGTCACCTCTGCAAACCTAAGAGCAAAATAAGACACAATTCAGAGTATATACATGCACTATGATGTATGTAGAAACACACATATATGCACTATGATGTATGTAGAAACACACATACATGCACTATGATGTATGTAGAAATACACATATATGCACTATGATGTATGTAGAAATACACATATATGCACTATGATGTATGTAGAAATACACATATATGCACTATGATATATGTAGAAACACACATTCTATTTGTGTATTCGAGAATCTTCATTCTTTAAAAGGATGTTTTTTGCCTTCAAAATTTTACAATGAGGTTGTGATGTCTGTGTCTTAGACACATCTGTTTTTAGCATACAATTTTGGAAGCAGGTTAGCTTTCCTATACTAACATAGCCAGATTATAGTGATACAGCAAGTTTTTAGCATACAATTTTGGAACCAGGTTTTCTTTTCCAAACTAACATAACCAGATTATAGTGATACATGTTTTCAACATAGCATTTTGGAACCACGTTTGCTGTCCCAAACTAACACAGCTTGGCTATAGTGATACAACCTGATTGTAGGACCACCACTTGAAGGTATATTAGGACTGGTTTACTTATTCTAACAGCATCTTATGCTCCCACATCTGAAAAAAAAACAGGAAGATTACACAGCAGCCTTTTCCAATAAGAGTGCCATACTAACAACCGAGATAGTAAAGTGATGTGGATTCCTTTATTGATTTGTAACTCGGAAGGACAATGATCACCGATGTGACATTTGGAATTTCATTGCACTTTCAACTAACAATACATTTTTGTTTTTTTCATATTGTGCTCTAATAATTTTTCATAACTAAATATTGATCATTTATTTATTTAATATACTTTTTATTTGCATTCTCAAATTTCTACTTGTTAGCAGGATGTAGTTCAGATAATGGAATGCACTGTATTATGCTTTACAGCTTTTTTTAGATAAATAAAAATATCTATCTTTCTTCTTTTTTTTTGGTTAAAAAAATTCTTACTTGCTGCTGATTTAGCACTACAGACACACTGATGAGAACTCTTACTTACTGCTAAGTACTATAAACACATGGGTGAGAACTCTTACTTACTACTGACTAAGTACTGCAAACACATGGGTGAGAACTGTTACTTACTGCTGACTTAGTACTACAAACACATGGGTGAGAACTGTTACTTACTGCTGACTTAGTACTACAAACATATAGGTGATAACTGTTACTAACTGCTGACTTAGTACTACAAACACATGGGTGAGAACTGTTACTTACTGCTGACTTAGTACTACAAACACATGGGTGAGAACTGTTACTTACTGCTGACTTAGTACTACAAACACATGGGTGATAACTGTTACTAACTGCTGACTTAGTACTACAAACACATGGGTGAGAACTGTTACTTACTGCTGACTTAGTACTACAAACACATGGGTGAGAACTGTTACTTACTGCTGACTTAGTACTACAAACACATGGGTGAGAACTGTTACTTACTGCTGACTTAGTACTACAAACATATGGGTGATAACTGTTACTAACTGCTGACTTAGTACTACAAACACGTGGGTGAGAACTGTTACTTACTGCTGACTTAGTACTACAAACACATGGGTGAGAAATTCTGTTTTCTGCTGCTTATTTAATGCTGCTGAATGTTCCTCACAAAATTGATTTAATGGTTTCAAAACACCAGACAAATATGAGGATGGTTTTGTTGGAACCTGGCAAAACAAAATTCAACATAAGATAATGAAACAATGTCATGCTGGAGTAATTATAAACAACCTATTGATAAGGAAGAGTTAATTCTTAATAAGATTTTGCAACCTCAAATGGTCTTTTGAACACCAATTTTATAATATACAACATGCCTGTTACCATTCCTACAGGCTATGCACATGTTTTATAACTGTGAGAGAATGAATAATATAAATAAGAAGGTATAGCCCGCCGAAGACGGATGTGTCGGGCCCTTGGCGCAAATAAAACGGTGACACAACGCATTTCCATTCTCTGGACTATATCCTGCTGGAAATCTAAAAGGGCCATTGTCCTACTGCAATAGAGATCTAGCAGGAGTTTGAGAATGAACGCTGAAGAAGAAGAAGGTATAGAAATTAGGGAGTTATAGAAAAAATCAGAAGGGTTTGGTCAGTTCAGTTGACACCTATTCGCTTTGCAACGTAAGTCAACACGTTTTTCGATTTCGACCACACATCATCTGTGAGGCTCAGGGTGTCAGCTGAACAGACTGGACAAGTCCCTTCTACTGCCTTCTGACTTTAACTGTGAGAGAGAAAAGCATGTATACTCTCTGATAATATCTTCCCATCTTTTCTTTTGTGTACCACTTTTCCTCTTTCCAGGTACAGTTCAAGATGTACATTTGATAGTTTTGATGTTATTGAAATATGATTTTTTAATAGGTTGAAAGATCTTGAAGTATGACCACACAAGATGGTACTTGACAGATTGGATGATCTTGAGATATAACAACATTATCAAAATGTCTGCAACAAAATAACAAACTAACTTTCCTTAGATCCTGCATATTCCCAGTTGCAATATTTGGATATAAATGATGGACAATTACCGCAAAATTGCAGAATGTGAAACAAAATGCTACAGAAGAATCCTCAAAATTAATCTAGCATCATGCCAAGTGGCGTAGATGATCATACTTCTCTGCAACTCGCTGTCTCTTGTGTTTTAATAAGTTCAGCTGATGACTTTTTTTTGTACCACAGTGACAACCCATCCAGAAATTTCTCTCTTTGTCTTCCTATGTTTCTTCTCCCTTTGATTTTTCCTGTGCTCACTAAATGTTCAAGTTTTACTTTTCTCATCACATGCCCTAAAAATCTTAATTGTCTTCTTCTAATTTTTGCTATAAGTTGTTTTACTCCAGCATCTCTGAGAACTTCTATATTAGTTTTCATGTTGGCTGTCCATGGAATTTTCATCTTTTCTTGTTAAAAACATCTCAGTTACCTCCAGAATATCTTGGGCACTTTTTGTTTACTATCTATGCTTCGCTTCCATAAAGAAGGATTGGCTCAATATATCATCCTAGCACTCAAACTCATGTATACATTGATATTACTCCATTGCACAGAATGTTTCTCATTTTTTTAAATATTGATTTAGCCTGTGCTATCCTGTTCTTGATCTCATGGAGCACCTTCTATCTGAAGTTAATATGATCCTCAAAATACCATGTACCAAAAAATATCATAATATCTCATGGACATCCTGAGAAAATTGAAAGTAAAAATAAAACTGGCTAAATAACAAGGTTCTTGCCAGAAAAGGCTAAACAACAAGGTTCTCTCTATAAAATTACAATATTTTGTCAATATCAAATGACAGGACAGTCTAGAACAGAGGGGATGATGCGGGGCAAAGAAAAAGAGGTAGGCCACGAAGAAGATGGGTGCAAGATATCAAAGACCACCTGAACATGATACTCACAGAATCAGGAAGATTAGCTCAAGATCAGGAGTTTCTTCTTTTTCTTTCATCCGCTAAGAGTATCTATTTCTGCAGTATTGTTTGCTGTATAAATTGGACAGTATTTTCCATTTCTTGTTTTGTACCATAGAGTTTAACATTCATAGGTGTATCAGGAGGGCAGTATGTCAACTACATTCGACAGACTCAATATATTTTCAACAGCTGTCAGCGACTAGAATTGTCCATTGCTATGCATCTCTTTCAATAAGGAAATCATGACTGTAATCTAACGTCATTCATCCGGGCAATGCAGAAATAAAAAATAGACATAGCTTTCTTTTCCGCTGATGTTCAATTTGATAGCTTGTGATTTCAGCATTTAATGACTACTTGTGTAGCCGCTTCTGTAATCCGTCAAAATCGTTTGAAATGGCAATAATTTTTTATTAATATATTATATAGGACTATTAGGCATAGCTGATAATGTTAGTGAGATCGACATGTTTCAGTTGTTTTCACAGACAATATTGTGAATATGTTAGTTTATTACAATAGAAATAGAATATAGAACTAGGAATTGAGCCACATTTGATAATATTCTGCATTGAATATATCGAACAAGAATAAGTGACTCACTTATGTTTGTTTGTTTTTTTGCATTTTTCATCTTCACAATTTTTTCACATATACACCAACAAAACTTACATCATTACATTCAGTAACCATCCCTTTATTTCCATTAAAAAACAATTATAAAAAAAAGCTCCAAAACAAAACAAATTTTTTTTAAATATTTAGTTGCCGGTATGTGTACCGCATTTATATATTTTAGTCATATGCCTGTTTAGTCTGTGTCTAGTTATGATTCAAAATATGATGCCCTGTTCTTCTCTGTTTAGCAGATGGTAGCCATCCCATGAAGGTAAGTTAGGTTTCACTTCTGAAACACTGATATAACTACTACATCCTGTCCAGGATATACTACCTGATAATATCAACATATAAGGTTTTCCCTGACAACTTAACTTTTTTAGTTATATCTTACATCACTGATGTAACATTTCTCACAATGTTCAGATTAAAGTCTTTTCTGACACTAGATATATTCTAAGGCTGGTTCTATATACTAATCTCCTGCTATTCCATCAATGTATGGCTCCATGTTGGCAATGTATAGAGGGCACATTCAATGGCCAAGATACCAGGATAAAATCAAGCACACAAGAATAATTTTAGGGAATATTGCATTGAAGACTAGCAAATAAATGACTATGTTGCTGTAATTTTCATTAAGACTTAGAAGATACCATCTGTCATATCACTATAAATCTCTAACATTAATTTCTAGTGTTGTTTACAGATATATTTCTATTCTCAACAGCACAACTACCATGAACAAGCAAGCTACACAAGTGACACTAACCTCCTTCTTTGTTCTTCGATATAATCTTGGTATATCATTAACCTGTGCTAAGAAAACGCTACATTTTTTAATCACATCCTCAGTCACCATATTCCAGAACCTTGGCCTACACTCAAGTGCTGCATCCATGCCTTCCTTCAGAGCATCTTTATTAATGGAAATAAAATGACAGTATACCATTTAAAAAAATCATATTAAAAATTCATCACAACATTAATCAGCCTTTGAAATATCAATCAAGTGCTATGCAGAGTGATATAGGCAATCATGTTTCTCCACGACTGTCTGTCTCTTTTATTGTTAATATGATCAGTTCGTGACATTCTTACATGTCACGCTGCCAACCTGTCTCTCTCTGTCTTCCTCTGTCTCTTCTCACCCATGATCATGCTGGTGGTTACTAAATGTTCAAGTTTTGCTCTTCTCATAACATGCACTTTGACTGACTACATTTAATTTTTGCTAGAATTTGTCTTTTAACGATAATATAGATAATCAAAATAGATATCCATCACAGGCAATGACAACATCAATTTCAAACTTGTTGTGTTGCATCTCTATAGTGTGTGCAGGGAAGACTGAAAAGTCAAATTCTGGCAAAGAGTTTGCAATCTACAGTTGGGACACATATAATCAGATTTGAACATCTGGGCATTTGCTTTCCTGTCCTTTCAGGAACCATGTTTTTTCTGTGCCTCAGCAATTTGATGTTTTTCATTGATGCAAGCAACTTTGCTGGTATTGCTGCACCACATTCGCTGATTATAAGCAACAGGATTCGAAGGAGGTGACGTCAATATATAATTTTGTTAGAGACGGAGAGTCCTTAAAGTGTTTCTACTTTCCACTGGCTTCTCATTTGCCCTGGAGTTCACCACGCTTTAACTGTTTTGGGATGCATTTGTCAAGCATGTGCAGAATATGTCAGACCCACCTCGCCGCCGAAATCGGATGTCTCGGACCATTGGCACAAATAAAATGGCAACACAATGCATTTTAATTCTCTGGACTACACCCTGCTGGAAATCTAATGGGACCATTGTCCTGCTGCAAGAGAGATCCAGCAGGAGTTTGAGAATGAGCGCTGAAGACCCATGTCAGTTTTGTCATCTTCTTTAGTAATGTATAGATGTTTAAAAAATTGCTTTTAGTGAGGTATTTTATCTTATCACTTTATTCTGAGACATCTGCGGGTAAAACATGAGTAAAAACTATTTAACACAATATCAATCATAGTCTAGTGTTGAAATACATGTCTTAAATAAAGAACTCCTATGGAGTAAATCTCATGTCCTTGGAACCCCACTAATAGTGCAGCTTTTTCACACTGTAAACAAAAACAGTGCTAGTCATAGCTTAACTATCATCATCACCTTTTTTATAACTAACAGTTGGGCATACCGCAGACATCATCATCTTCAACATCATCCCAGTTGAGCTGAATTGCCATCGTTGACTATGACGGACGAACAACACATAAAGAGTAGTATAAAAGTCATTGTGACTTCAGATTAGGATTATCATACTTTGTAGGTTCTGGTTTGCCAAATTAAACATTAAAAAAAAGATTAGTCTTATATTTTTTTCTATTGAAAATGGGGACTACATGTGTCCCATCTTCATCTTCCAGTGAAACAAAGAGCTACAACCTGGATGTGGGACAGTGTAAATTTAAACCAGTTCTAGATAATTTTAAGTTCTGTATGCAAAGCATCCATGCAATGCTGACTAGGTCCCAACTCAGCTGGACTGGCCACATCGTCCATATGCCAGACAATTGCCTTCCAAAGAGATTATTCAATGGGGAGTTTTGCGAAGGTAAATGTTCAAGTGGAGGGCAGAAAAAGCGTTTCAAGGATCACCTATAAAGCTCTCTCAAGAACTGCTTCATCGATCCTAGCTCCTGGGAGACTACAGCACTTGATCGCTCAGCCTGGCACACCCGATCACTGCTGGCATCACGAAATTTGAAAAAGAAAGAACACTGCGGGCAATCCACAAGCGCAAGAAGTGGAAGGACAAATCTGTAAATTCTCATACCCCAAACCTTCAGCACTCCTGCATGCACTGCAATAGAACTTTCCGTGCACGAATTGGACTCATCGGGCATCTACGAACTCACAAACCAAATTAGTTAATTACCAATTTTAATTATTATATATATATATTTATTTTTTTTCCATCGCATTTAATGTTTTTTCATGCCATGCTCATCTTTGCTTGCGAAGGAGGAACATCATCATCATCACATTAAAAAAACTTTGTACTTGTTGTACAGGTGTATATACACACATTCCTGAGCATGTGTGTATTTATGCTGTTGAATGAACAACACATGAGAAACATTTAGATCAAAAACTAGTTTCCTGGGAGGGAATTTTTGAAGTTTAGGTTGTTAGGTTAGTAACAACTTAAGTAAGTAGTTTGTGGTTTTTCCATATCTCATTTTAGAAGGGTGGTGTATTTTATAAACTCTAATTTCAACTTTTTTTAAAAATAATGATGGTTTAAAAAAAAACTTTCATTGCTGTGTTGTTTTCCTGTTAACCTTTAGCAAGCCAGATTAAAAAATACGAAACGTCTCCCTGCCACCAGATTATTTTTTGAAAATTTTCATTATTGATGGTGACTGTTTTGAAAATGTGATAATTTTTTGGTTGTTAGAGATATTTAAATAATATTTGCACATATAAATAAAGAATTGAATTATGCATATATTGGTGTAATTTATGTACGTGTGTGTGTGATACCAGACGTATGAGAAAGTGGTAAAGACGTTTTTCACAAAAAACATATATTTTATAACAAATAAAGAGGGAAAAAATAAGGAAAAAAAATAACTTACCTTACATATCGAATTCCTTGGCAACACTGTCAACTAAATTACGTAAATCTGTTGTATTTATGTTCTTTCACTGCGAAATTATCAAAATATAGCCGGGGGAACTGTATAAAACATGTAGATTTGCAGTAAAATCGTTCTTTGAGCTTAGGCCTAGAGTTATTTTTTCTGCCACTTCAAAATATTCGATATCAAACGTACAAGTCCCCAAACCAGCACGGCATTCTGTATATTCACTGCTGTGAAACTAAATAACCTAATAATCCATGATTCAATCCACGATTCAATGTTATTTTATTCGAAATACGATGAAATAAAGGTCTGTAAAACCGATCCATCATCATGGCATCGTACCAGTGTACAGATGTGGTCAGATTAATTGCTCTTAAACTTTTACGAATAGACAGCCATTCTCAAAAACGATCATGTCGGAAGTGGGGGATGTACCGGCTTCGATTGCGCATGTCCCCAGCTATGTGCACGGACTGTGGTACGTGTAAATCTCACTGGGTGGGACGGCCCGTCATCAGCGCGCGCGGCCATTATGTTTTTCGGCGGCTGGATATCATATCGGCTCGGTGAAGGTTAAGGAGTGCAGGAAGGTTTTTTTGGTGCTGTGGAAATAATGGTGACCGCTATAGCTGTCACTGCTTTTATTGCACCTCCGAAAGACAAAAATCCTTATCCCAACCACAGAATTTTTAAATCCGGGACCTCAGGCTTCTTAAACCGGCATTCTAGCCATATGGCCACGCACTTGACACCTATATTGATGGTTACAAACACAAAACATGGACATATAGGCACACATAAAACATTAGCAGAAACAGGCTGAAAACTGAAACTGTCCTGTGTAAATTAGGACATCTGGGACCCCTACTTCAGATTGTCCTTTAGATTTCAAATAACAAAGCAATTTAATGAAGTATATAGACCAAGGAAACATCTACAAAGACCTCCCAAAAAAACCACTCACCTTTAATATTTTCTGTATTATTAAATCCAATGGCATCAAGTTTTGGTTTGATAGTGCCTTCAAACAACTCAGGAATCTGTATTCAAAATACATTTATAAAATACCTTGTTAATAATTTATTTCATGGTTGGAAATTTAAAAAAATATTTATCTAATAGTTTAAGAATCGATAACGCCTGTTTGTTGCCTGGAACTTAAAGGGAGAAAAGAATAATGACACTGTTACCGGCCATGGATGACGTAGGATATCTGGAGTGGATTTGGTTGCCTCATCCCATAGAGTTAGTGATCGCAGAGGCTATTCTGAAATTGGATGTGTCAGGTCGAAAGGTGCAGATATCGCAGTTAAGTTAGACCACAAGGCAATCATTCCGTTCTCTGGACTACATACCGCAAATATGCCGGATTTTGAAAAAGACAGAAAAGAATTGATAATAGGCAATAACTGCATAAAAATTATAATCCGATGAGTGAAAATTGGAAATAGGATAACAAGTTTTGCTAATCACTGGAAACATAAAGGAGAATGCAAAATTTGATATTTTGACCAAACAGTATTTATCAAGAACACTGTACAACACACAACAAGTAAAGAAAGACTGTTCACAATCACATAACAGAGCTAAAAGAAAATGTTGAAGAAGCATGTCATACAAAAAAACATGGCAGACTGTCTTTTATAATCATCAGTTCTAGATAATTTTCTATTTTTAATCATGGATAGTAAAATATATAAACATAAATCACACTTACTTTACAAGAAAGTTTATCCATGTCAGACATGAGAGCAACAATCTGTGCTGTAGTGACTGGATGCCTTACAGGAACTTCCACCGGGACTGCTGATTTCGGTGATGCTGATCTTTGAAACTGGTCCCCACTAGAGCCAGTTGGTGAAGGGTTAGTGAGTCTGTCAGGAATTGATGACTGCTGCTTGCTATCATGGTTAGATTCTATCTTGTGGGCAACCTTTCAAATAGAAGTATTTAAATAAATTGAATTCATTTGTGCTAAATTTCATAATGTGTTCAAACAATAACATTCAGCTATAAGGCTGTAGATGCAAATTATATTGTATACAAGTGTTAAGAAAGTTGCAGAAATTTTTGTTGTGTATAACTATTTCAGGCTGAGGTTTACCTGATACATAATCAGCTTGTCTCCTTCGAAATACTCTCCTTCTATATCATTATTAATGTATAATTCCTAACACGATTTTCTATTTCTGAAAAAAAGTCATGATAAGCATTTTTATGGATCGCTAGGTCTGCTGGCAAAAAGCTCATAATTTTGTTTGAATGATCTGAATATATTATCCTGCCAAGTTGGATTTTAGTTTAGAAAATAGAAACAAGTCTGCTGGTGATTCTTGATTATGAACAAGGGTCACAGCACTGGGGGCATTCCCATATATGCTCTACTTGCCGTTCCGTCAGCCATCTAAAAGTGTATAAGCTGAGTGTCCCAGTCAGTTGTTTATTATGTATTCTTCTGATCTTTCCAGAGAGAGAGCACTTTCTTCCATCGCCTCTAGTCCCTCCCATTTCTACCACTCTCTGAAAATGATGTACATTGTCTTGTTCAACCTCCTCCACATCTTCTCGTAGGATATTCATGACTGCTCTAATCAATTCAATCCTGTCTCTTCTTCTTAGCTTGATGCCATTCATCAAGGCTTTACCAGCCAACACATCAGCTCTCATTTCCCCTGACCCCAGATGACCTCAACAATAGATCTATGTAATGCTTCTTCATTGTTGAGAAAAGTGACCCATTCAGTTTTGATCATATATTTTTCTATCTTACGCAGCATATTCTGATGGAATCACTGAGTCTGTTGGTAATTGTATCACCAGCCAAGTGAGAGCCACTGTCACTGCATTATTTCCATTCTCATACTCAATGTTGTAGTGGGGAACGCATCTGACTTCTCAGCTAATTTCCTGCCATTTTAGTAGGCCATGAAACCCCAACAACACCTGTGTGTTTCATGTGTTACTGAGTTGTCTATGTAAATCATTATATTGTGTGGCTTTGAGTACTGCAGGATGAGTTCTTGGATCATTTCCTCTGTTCTGTTGTCAGCCCAGTCACTGCACTCTCTTCCCATCTGTACCACAACTGTTATCAATAACTTTCTATATTTGACAAAAGTATTTGGTGACAAATCAGATGATTAGGGTGACTGGAGAAACAATTTTCTATGTTGCTTGCCAATATTCCAGAACAAGCAGAGTTGTGTGAGCTGATACATTGTCATGGTGAAGGAACTGTTAATTGTTTCTCCACTTTTTATTGAAATGTTTTAAAAGATCTATTTCAGTACTCCCAGGTAGTACTAAATGTTAGCTGTTTGCTTGTTAGAATTTATATTGCAGAAAATCTGTACTATTAAACAAAAAATTGTCTACATGACCAATCTCTTTCATGCTTTTTGTCAGATCTAGTAAATTATTTCCAGACCACTGCAGTATCGCAACTGAAATCCAACTTGTACCAGATCTAAGACCGAATGTATCAGACAGAAAGGCGCAATTAATGCAGCAAAACTATAAACCATAGCACACACATTCCATTCTTTGGACTATATCCTGCTAATCTACCAAAGTTTTGAGAATGGATGTAGAACAAGATTCAGCAGGTAATGTGCAGTTAGAAATTGATACTGCAAACAGAATGATGCACACAATGAATAAAAGAAATATAACAAACTTGAAAATGTTTTTAAATCACTTTTAAAAATAAATACTACAAATAATGGAATAAAACAGATAAGATGAAACATATATATATATATATATATATATATATATATACAAATTGTACTGGAAAAGCTAAACAGACATAGTTCTTACCTCATCTTGGTAAACTTCATCTAACCATGTTTTGTATCTTGAAAGGCACTGAAGATTCAGCTTTACAAACCTGGATTGGAAATCACAAATCCATTTAAAATATACATGCAATTATTTTTTTTCCTCAGTAACACACTAAATAACTAAAATATTTTGCAACATAAATCATAGTAAAAAAATAACCATAATGCATACAATAAAACAAAGGGTGATTAACCTTTCCCACGCTGTTAGTGGGTATAAAAACCCAGTTCAAGCTTTAATCTGCTGTAGGCGGTTTATAATTGCGACCATGACTAAGAAATTTTGTAACTATGATAAAAAGTTTACATATGGATTTTTCTTCCAAGGAAAAAAATGGTAACACTGCTAGCAAATGTAGCTTCTTTTTCTTGACAAGGTCGTGTGCAACAAGAACAAACAAATTAAGAAAATGTAAAAGTTACAATAGCCATGCATCAAGTTGAAATGGAAGAAATTTTTAGTGAAATTCTTATAGATTATTTTTGCAATAATGAGGAATTGTTGGAAATTACGTTTTTTTTTTCAAATAAGATATTATGAACACATTAGTTTCATTACTAAATGACATTATGAAAATTATGCATGGACATCATGCTTTGACAATACATCACATTGTGTCTCAAAACATATTTGCAGATGCACTAAGGATTGGATAGAGAAGGTTAGTAAGATTTAAGCATTTTATTTAATTAATTATTAATTAAATAAGATGATATTAATTATTTTCACAGAATATATTATGAGCACGTTAGTTTGGTTATGAAATAAATATATAAATACAATAAACCTAAGAGATGACACAACATGAGTCAGTCATTTTATATAAAATTACACAACTGTCCAAAAAAACAATCTGGTATACAGAAGGGGTGTTATGTAATTTGTATTTAGGGTAGCAGAGGTTAACTTAATGAGTTCTGAGTGCAGATTAATATCAGCTTAAACTGGACAAGTCCATAAGTACTCCATCTCAATAAATCCACCTCAGTGTAATGGTTCATAGTTACAGTTCAGTCTCTTGATATATATATCACCCGGCTCTGTGGCAGAGTGGTACAGAGCATGTCCCCACCACAGGCAATTGTGCATTCAGACAGTTCAGAAAGCAATGGCAAATTACTCAATATATTTATATTGCCTAGAAAATCACTACAGCCCAAAAATGCTGGGTTCATGGTTACATCCTGAATAGGATATGCTACCAATTTATATATATGTATATCTATTATGTTTCTCTTTACAGACAGTTCCAATCTCTACATCAATCTCCCACAATTTTGAGAGCACTATTATTCACACTATTGAAAATCATCTGAGTGGACAAGGTTCCTGGGTACATGGATTATGTCAGATTGATCCATTTATGTACCTTTTGACTCTGTAAGCATGCTCGTCAGTGTATCAGCTTGCTCGTTACTCTCAACACCCACATGTCCTGGCACAAATATAACAGTAATATTTCTGGTCAGTGATTACACATACAACTCCACCCATTGATGCAGATTACTACCCCTTCAACTTTGTGAGCATATTCATTGTGTCACTTAGTATCAAAGCATAAGAATAGTCCTTGCAATACTGGCTATGACATTGCTTTTACAGCTTTTAACTCCATCATAGGGCTTTTGTGGTGAAGACATCACTTGATTCCTTGAGTTTCCCCACTGACCGTGAAGAGAAACAGTTCTGATGACAAATGACTGACCTGTCAGTGTAAATTATTACATCATTTTCTTCAGTGTTATCATCAATGAACTTCACAGTAATGGACTTTAAAGCCATGATGTGAGGTTTCTGTAAGACTTAATATCCTCGGGGTATTATAAATACTGTAAAATAACCAGTACTATTTATATATATAAACAATCTGGCAATCAATATAACTAAACTACTAGTCAATTTTTTAATAATAATATTTTAAAACAACTTTCTTATATTTTTGGGGGGATCATAAAAGCACAATAGGTTACATTTACATTTGGTCTGCATACAAGCTGCAATCTTTGGTTGGTACCTGTGAGTGAGAGCTGGTAAGTAGATGTTATCATTCCAACAATGTGTCAGAGAAAACCACAGATCATTTGATGATACAAGCCGAAACTCAGATGGACCTGCATACCAAATGTATAAAATCAGAAATACATAAGCATGAAATAAATCCATTTTCTGGACTGTCATTCTCCTTATGCAACACACATCAAATGTATCTCATCAAAAATTGTATTATAACTTTCATATTTTCTTGTGATACTTTACAGTGAGTTCTTAGTTACAGAATATTCTTGATGAGAATGTCTGCAAGATATAAAAGAGTTCATGACTTCCCTGTGCTTTCATTTTCCCACATATACTCCTCTTAATAGAATAGCAATCCACCTGTCAAGAGTACCACTCATAGAACATAACTCTGTAGCTTATGTAATAATTTCCAGGAATCTCAAAAAATTCACTTGTAAATGAAACTTGTTTTGAACATGCAACCGTGTGAACACAAGGTGAATGTTTTAACCTTCACCAAGCCTATATCAATCCCGGCCGCCGAGAAACAAAATGGCCATGCGCGCTTTTGCCGGCCCAACCAACGATAATATCATGAGATTTACACGTACCACAGTCCGTGCACATAGCTGGGGACATGCGCAATCGAAGCCGGTACATCCCCCACTTCCGAAATGATCGTTTTTGAGAATGGCTAGCTATTCGTAAAAGTTTAAGAACAATTAATCTGACCACATCTGTACACCGGTACGATGCCATGATAATGGATCGGTTTTATAGACCTTTATTTCATCGTATTTCGAATAAAATAACATTGAATCGTGGCTTTAATCATGGATTATTAGGTTATTTAGTTTCACAGCAGTGAATATACAGAATGCCGTGTTGGTTTGGGGACTTGTACGTTTGATATCGAATATTTTGAAGTGGCAGAAAAAATAACTCTAGGCCTAAGCGCAAAGAACGATTTTACTGCAAATCTACATGTTTTATACAGTTCCCCCGGCTATATTTTGATAATTTCGCAGTGAAAGAACATAAATACAACAGATTTGCGTGATTTAGTTTACAGTGTTGCCAAGGAATTCGATATGTAAGGTAAGTTATTTTTTTTTCTTATTTTTTTCCTCTTTATTTGTTATAAAATATATGTTTTTTGTGAAAAACGTCTTTACCACTTTCTCATACGTCTGGTATCACACACACACGTACATAAATTACACCAATATATGCATAATTCAATTCTTTATTTATATGTGCAAATATTATTTAAATATCTCTAACAACCAAAAAATTATCACATTTTCAAAACAGTCACCATCAATAATGCAAATTTTCAAAAATGAATCTGGTGGCAGGGAGACGTTTCGTTTTTTTTAATCTGGCTTGCTAAAGGTTAACCACTACACTACAGAGATGCCCTAATGTAGGATATCTTATAGACATGTTATGTGAAAGGTAGATAGTTTGGATAGATCCAGTTCTATAATTCTCCAGTATTCTGATCTACATGGTAATGTTAATAGCACATAGTTGTAGTTATTAGTCTGAAGAAGGCACTTTGGTCAGTGCATGGGTTTCATTAATTTTCACATGTTCTTCCCTGTAAAACTGTATATATTTTAAACTCAATTTCATTCAGTTTTAGAATCACTGCACCCTCAGAATTTTGTAGTCAGCCATTAGATCCCAGAACCAATAATTCCAATGAATGATTCACTTCAGGTCATTCATTGAGCTTCTCGAGTTCAGAAGTAGTGCATCTGTTCCAGTATTTTTCATAAAAATGTTATTCTCGTGATATTTTTGATTGACCCATTAACACACTGGTTTCACTAAACTTTTGTGTCAAAGTTGACTCTGTGAGGCAAGTTTTATCATTCAACAATCTATCATTCTCTTCACCTATTAGGCCTCTGCAAAGGTCAGATTTTCATAAACCTTTTCCCTTTGTAGTCATTCCTTCCATTTATTTCAATGTCTAATAGTTTTATCTCCATGAGATCATGGTGAAAAGTTGTTTAAGGAATTTTCAAAAATTATAGAAATACTATACTCTCTTATACAGCTTATGCTACATTCATCTCTTGTGGATATTTGCAATAATAAAAAATTATGATTTGCAGAATTACTTATTCTTAACTTTGTAACAAGTCAATAAGGCAAGTGAAAAACAGCTATAAAATGTACTTGCCTGAGGGACTGTTTAAGCCAGAGCACAAAGCAGATTCAAATGATCCAGCAATGTCCTGAAATCTAGAAGAA
Organism: Meghimatium bilineatum; assembly: GCA_034231615.1. Taxonomy (NCBI): domain Eukaryota; kingdom Metazoa; phylum Mollusca; class Gastropoda; order Stylommatophora; family Philomycidae; genus Meghimatium; species Meghimatium bilineatum. Next base: position 61,106,932 of record CM067322.1, on the reverse strand, counting down.
CAAATGTCACTAGTTGGTGATGAATGTATTTTTAACAACTGTCACATATCAAATATATAATGAATGTTCTTTTACTATGCACATTTGTTCAAATACCATTTTTAACCAAGTTTGAGAAGACATTATAGGAATGAATTGGTCATGGTTTGATAGGATATGCCTGTTTGTAAAATAAGTGTAAAAAAGGAAAGTGCAAAGATCATAATTATATTAGAAAATTTTAGTGATTTGGCAGGCATTAAAAAAAATATAAATATATTCTCACTCAACTAGAATAGAGCTTCTCAAACTTTTAGAAAGTGGAAGATCAAAGAACTATTGCAAAATAAATAATGAATAAAATATTGTCCATTTAAAATATTGACTCATTTAACAATAAACATGAAGGAGTAGTAAGACACTATAAATGTAATAGGGTTTGTCAGTGGGAAGTCATATCTTGCAGATGTGGAGAAATTTGTGAGGTATGCATTTATTCATTTAAGACAACACTAAAATAGAGAGAGAAATAGAAAGATATTGAATTACTAAAACTATTGCCCACATGTGCTTTCTTTGTACAAGGTTCACAGGGTTATGACCTGTTCGTTGCATCTGTCAACCAGCAGTAAAACAAAGAGAGACTGGCCTAAGTACTAGGTGTCACTAGCCGAAAATAAATCACTTATATAAACAAACATGTGACACACCCATGTGCTACATTAATAGTACCAATGCAAAGCTTGACCACACATGAACTCGTGATCTATTGTCAATACTTTATTGTAAGATATTGCTTGCAGCACATTGACACACCATGTGGGATGCCTTAACAAGGTGGAAACATGATTTGCCCAGATGGACAATTACATAGTGCTAGAACAGAAGAAGTTATGGGAATAATCCAGTAAAAAAATAAAAAGCAGTAAGTTCTCGGTATTCACAGTGGAATAATGTTTCACAAAGAAATAATGACACATAGAGCTTGCAGCAAGTGCCTTCAATAAACTAGTTAACATCTGGCAAACAAAACCCTTAAAGACAAATATCAAGATAAAATGCTTCAAATCTTGCATAATCTCTGTATTTAACCTACAGATCCGAAAGCTGAAAATCAACTCAAGCCATAGAAAAAAGACTTGATAATTTTGAGAATAAATGTCAACAAAAAATCCTGAACATAGATTGGAAAAACTTTGTCACAAATGAATCAATAAGAGACATATCCAAAAAAGAATATATATATCAAATAATATTAGAAAAAGACGCAGTATTTAGGTCATGTGCTTAGATCAGATGAGAAAAGACTTATCCAGCAAGCTCTGTCATGGTCTGCAACAGGAAAACAAAAACATGGAAAACATAGGACAACACCAAGAAGAACAATCAAGAGCGAGGCAACTACAATGGGTATTAGCACCACACAAGAGCTACAACTTGCAGCAACCTGCAAGGCATGGAGAAACATAACTTCTGCCTATGTGCCACCCTTGGCAACAAAGGAACAAACTAACTAAATAATTTCACAGTGGAGAGTCCCAAGTTCAGTGTTAGATCTCAGTTCAGTCATTTCAGTCGGAGCTTGTTCATTAGTATTAGATCAGTGTTAGGCAGTTCTGTAATTAAAAGCAAATCAGAGACTTGCAGTCTATACTTGAGGAGTATGCATACTACTAACTGAGAAACCCTGAACTAAAGTACACATTCCTAATTTAAGTTGTGAGCTTATAAAATAAATGCATATGTGCTCTCATACTTCTTCATTTAAATAATAACATCACCTGATCTGAAAATAAACTGGCAAACTCCACTTCCCAATGATAGAAATGTAACTGGCATGTTGTCGTAGCTGTTTCACACTAGCTTGTGAGACACAACATTGTTCAAAGGCATCAAGAAACCTCATGAAAATTGTGTATTTCTGCAGAGAGACAAATATAAATCACCAAATAAGAAAGTGTTATCCTCTAGAACAATATATGTAACTTAAATGTTAAAGTTATTGTTTTTTAAACAAAATAATATTTAAGATATAAAAAGATATGACACTGGATTAAAAATGAAAAGTTAAAGATCACCAATCAAAAGAAACAAAAGGAAACATTAAGAGAGTGCTAAATTAAGTTTGAAGAAATGTTTATCATTAGTGCTAAAAAATGTACTGCATGTTAAATGTGGACAATATGATAGATTAAGCATTTAGGATGATGTGACTGGGAGAATTTGGTATTAAAAGTGGCATCAGTAGGACAGAGTGAGGAGTGTGAACATGGAAGCCATGATAACCATCTGTATGCTGGCATTTTGACACTTGCTAGGGGAGACTGAGTATCTATGGATTTACCTGGAGTGCAATGATGTTGGCATACAAACCTATAGATAAGAAGGTAAGGGGGTGTGTTGAAACCCTCTCTCAGCAAATCAGAATATGATATTTAGTACTATATAAATTCAGCCTTAAGGTTGGTAAAACTCCTGCCGTAACAATTATTCATAAAAAGTTCAAATTTCCCATTATAAAGAATCAATTATGCATGAAAACGTGAATCGCCTGTTTTTTTTAAAGGTAAACCACTGCCTTACTGAAAACATATCTACGGCCCCGTCTTCATATAACCAATATCTAGGAACAACTAAAGTAGCAAATGACAACTGTAAAAACATTATGGTAGGGTAATTTAACAAAGCAAAAGATATACCAATGTATCAAGAGATAGGAATAAAGACGATGAACAGTACATGGGTGCAGTGGTCAGTGAAGAGAGTTGCCAATGCTTTACTCCACCTGTACAATTCTGGTCATGGAGTAGGGATAAAAGAGGGAAGGCAGCTCATCATCCAAAGATGTAATGTTCTAAAATTATGTTTTGTGCTGAAAGGCACAGATATTACAACCAAACAGTAAATCACAATGTAAATCTATCTTCCTGACAACATCCTGCTAACTGATTGCATGTTATAACACTAATGGTACTGTAATGTTGTAACTATTATTACAAGTGTTCAAATGAAATCCACCTGTGCTGTGTCATCTATGCCAACATGTGAGGAGCATGGGTACTATACAAGATTCAGTGGACAGGTTTCTACGGACCAAAAATCTAACAGAATTAAACGGAACGAAATTCCAATTAATACACATATTACGACACAGCCAACGTTCTACACGTTTAGTAATGAGAGCCCCCTATCAGTCGATATACGTGCTACACATGAGTGGGGGTGGTTGTCCAGTCTGTTGCATGCAAATCGCTAGATCAGTATCTTTAGTCACATTTTTTTTAAATCTCTGAGAAACGGAAGCTCAGTGTAATAACATATGAAATTAAAAAGTCAGACTGTTGTCACATGATTTGTCCACTGATTCTTGTATTGAACCAGTGCATGAATCAATGAACACATGGTCACTCTCTTCATATGCTTAATGGCATGTGCAAGCACTCAATAACACAGCTGGTGTGATAACGAATACATCCAAATTTTACCAACAAGCAATGATTCAGTTTTTCTACAGCCAAAGGATGTCAACAAAGCAACATTCATCAAAGAATGCAGTGTATTGTGGAAAATGTGTTTTGAAGACAAGTGAAGAATTGGACAAGAATGTTCAGTGATGGGTGAAAGGTAACAAATGATCTTCAGCGGCTAGGTCACATATTTTTGTGATAGAAGAAGTCACTACCAAGATTGATGCAGCAGTACATGTTGACCATCGCCACAGTTTGCGTTCACAAGCTAATTAATTCTCTATTTCATTAGGAACAATTCAAATTATTTCAATTAAGGATTGTTTGGAAGAAATTTAAGTTTCAGAAGGTGTGTACTCACTGGGTACCGCAGGATATTGACTGAACATCATAAGGAAGAACAGATGGGGTGGAGTTTGAACTACTTGCAGCATAACCATGCATGTGGAGGGTGATATTTCTAAACAAAGTGGCAGATGACAAATTGTGGTGTCACCACTTGAGCCAAACAGCCAGCATACAATGGAAACATCCTGATTTCACCACATAGCAAAAGATTTAAATCCAAATTTCTGCAGGAAAAGTTGTGCTTACTGTCTTATTTGACCAGAAGACCTCTTGTTGGTGGACTTTGAAGAGCCAAGTGTAAACATCAATGCTATCAGCTACAAGAACACACTAGACAAGCTGCATACAACCATCAAGAATAAACAACACGGCATGCTGTCATGCTGTGAGATAATGAACAATAATTCTCATACACACATTGTGAAAGTTGGATCTTCTTCACAATAACACATGCCTGTCACAGAAGATCATATATTATTTGTCACCCTTTCCAAAACATTTTTTTCAATCCCTTCAATATCATCTTCTTTGGTCGACATTCTTCGGCTGTAAGAAACTTAATCACTGCTCGTTGGACAAATTTGAACCTGATTCCTTATCACATCACTCATGTTGTCAATTGCCTGCACAGGACTCTAAGCGTATAAAGAGAATGTTTACATGACCCTTTTTTCATTGATGTGTACTTATATGTATGTGATGAGGTTTTCATGCTCCTCACATGCTGGCAGCATAGATGATGCAGCACAGACAGGTTTCATTTGAATATGCCTCGTACTAATCAAAATTTAAAATATGTAAAAATACTCAGTGTAAAATATTATAAATTAAAACAAAACACACTCAAAAACAGACTTTTCTACATTGCGGTTTATATGGGGACCTTTATCAAGAAACAAATAAACAAACATATTAAATTAAGCACTATAAATAGACTGGATTGCTCTCACCATGCATCCAATATATTTAACAATGAAAGCTTATTGGAGTTGGAGAGCAAATACGTAAGAAGCTGAGGAGAGGCAGAAAATGCTGGGATGACGTGGTCTGATAACAAACACTGCAATAATTATGTGCCCATACAAAACAATATTGCCACACATAGCCTTTAATTAGACCCCAACAGGCAAAAGAAGACAATTAGGACACAGGTCAACCTGGAGACGAATGAGTGATAGAGAACAAAGTTAAATGGGAAATACAAAGAATGAGCTAATCACAATCTCGCTGGCACAAGATTGAAAGGGTGAATTGGAATGTCAATGTCTCGTGTACTTTGGGTACAAAGATCTGATCTTGAATTACTATTACTACACACCGAAACATATTCAAATATTTATGAAGTGCTATTGTATTCATTTTGTGACATGAATTAAGTCTTTTTAACCCAAACTTGCCTTATGAAAAACATCAGGATTTCCTGGTGCAAATATAGAGGATGTTCTCATCTCTAGGTTTTTCACAACTTCAGGAAATACAGCATTCACAACAAAATCATAACCTCGAACTATATCACCACTGAAAAAAAATGTATGGCAACATTTTTCCATCGATATAATAAATATGAAAAAAGATGCCAGTTAAATAGTTTGTAAGTAGATTAGCAATATTTCTAGAAATACCACTATTCATTGTATATTTCATATAGATTTATCTTTAATCTACAATTCCACTAGTCCTACCTAAAGTCATTATTCTTATCCCTCATCATTCTCATAATCGTTTGGTCTGCTCTCAAATCTTGAAAGGAGGAAACAGGATCAATAGAAAACACCAAAGATATAGTAAACATAATAGGCTAAGCTGTTTAATGGGACTTTCAATTTAATCACATTATACAAATTGCTCCTGAGCACTCTTCATTTTTCTATGAGCAGTGTGTTTCGTCGCTGTCGATTTGCTAGATCTGTCACAGCGTTGTTTCAGAGTGTCTAAATGGTTACACTGTGTTCTAATCTATCACATTCAGATGTAGAAATCACATATTCCATCAGAATTCCACTGAAACACCGAAAACTATTATCCGGTCTAGAGGCTGGCCGAAAGATATCCAACGTGCCCGCCATCTTGACCGGAATTGGTTTTCACACACTTCCAGACTACCGACATATAGCATGCCACAAATGGCCATAACACATAGACAAAACGGTTATAAAGCCAGAGGCAGACCATGTAAAAGATGGATCACAGAAATCAAAGAAGCCACAGGAACAAGCTTACAAACAGCGCACAAGAAGGCCATCTCCAGAGAACTCTTCCACCCCTGACGCTGCAAGGCAAACAAGGGACAGAGCATATAGATGCAAATTGCTACATAAATCATCACTGTAAGAATGGTGCTTAAGTGATGAGCACTATACTTATAATGAAACAAACAGAAGCACAATCTTTGTCTTTTTCTATGTTTGTTCTGAAACTCCTGCAGATTATCAAGATGCAGTCCAGAGAATTTGCTGCGTCATAGTTTACAGCCTATCTGCGACATCTGTATCTTTCGACACATCTGACTTCAGCATAGCTTCTGCGTAACTTTGACCCTCTATGAGATGGGACAGCCAACCCTGCCACCAAACCTCATTAACTGCTTCTTATGACATGCATGGCAGGTAACAATGGTGTTGTTATTCCTTTGCTCCTTTTTTTGGCCAGCAACATGCAAAACATATAATGATGAAGATATACTTCCTCTTTTTATATCTGACATATATTTAACTAATTGGCTACAGATTTGCAATACAGGCTGTGGCATAATTAATTTGTTTCATTTTCTTCTCTGATGATCGATAAAGAAAGTGAGCTGTAGTTTCTTAATTTATAATGGATTTTGACAAATGATGCAACATTATGAAGTCAAATGAAAGTTCTATTCTGGTCTGTTGACAGAGTGACATACTTTGGCAGTTTTTATTTTATAAGAAAATATAAAATGATATATAACAAATATAACAAAAATGAATTCACAATGTCTTGCAAAATAAGAATTCCTAAGGCATGATATGACTTTATCTTTTTTTTCTTTTCAGGTAGTATATCCAAACGTGAATAAATGAACCACAAAATCATATAAATTGACCAATGTTTATGATGTTAGTAACATATGGAACAACAGATACACCATTTTACACAGATTTGTCATCAGCGTGAAAAATTTTAAAAAATACATAATAATTAAAAATTGTTAATTCGAGAAACTCATTTATACCAAATCTATAACTTTACTAGACTATAATTGATGGTTAGTGTGTATGATACATGTATGAATCAATGTTCTTACATATTTGTGGTCTTCTCATGACTCTGGGATGGAAAACTTCACAGTATCAATGCTTAGGTCATAAATATCAATATTATTGTTATCAATATCAATGCCCATGTTGTTTTCAATTAATTTCTAACTGTTAGAAGTATCAGACAATTGTTTTATCAAAATTATTGCTTATTTAGCATTTATTTGGGTTGCAAATGATCTTTGCATGAAAATATCATAGGTTGCCATGGTAAAAAAAACTTCTACCACTTGAAAATGGAACTTAAATAATCATATGTGTGAAATTATTTTTGTATATCTTGCCGGTTTACATTTCATAAAACCCACTGTATATTTCCTTCAAGCCCTTTCATCTTAAATATGCTATCTTCTACCTTCCTGTTACTTGTGTCAAAATTACAAGCTTACCTTGTTCCTGTTGTGATATTGTTCAGAACAGAGCAACTGCTAGGGATGAAGGTCAAAACTTGTTCAAACATCATAGTGACATCATGGCGACGTAGAAAGTCCTCATTAATTATCTAAGTATTCAAAATCAGAAATGTTCAAATTTGTTTGTCTCCTAATCTTAATAATTGGAAATTACTCAGGATAAAATATTTCAAATATGTTCTCAACAATCATTTAAAACATTTAACATTGAAAATATCTGTACAGACTTGCTAAATAATGAAACCAAATATATTATATTTGAGATGGCCAGATCACAAAATAGTTTAACATTTTCTTTAATTCAATAGTTGAAAACTGTTTACAACACTGTCGGGGCATACCCACTTTCGGTTATACTTCGCTGAATGTTGTGGTAGCAGAATTTGACAGTCGCTAAGCAATTTGTAAATAAAAAAACTTTTACATTTAGTTTTTCTTCCAGGAAAAGAGTGACAACACTGTAGCATTAATTTAGCTTACTTTCAGGTCAAGGTCGTGTTTTAAAAAAAGCCAGCACAAAGAAGTTTAAAATTTCAGGTGTCATGTTCAATCCTTACAAATCTAGTTGAAATGAAAGCCATTTTAGTGTTATCCATATGTATTGTTTTTCAAATCATGTGGCGCGCCGAAGACGGATGTGTCAGGCCATTGGCGCAAATAAAACCGCGACAACACATTTCCATTCTCTGGAATACAACCTGCTGGAAATCTAGTAGGATTGTGATCCTGCTGTAAGGGAGATCCAGCGGGAGTTTGAGAATGAACGCTGAAGAAGAAGAAGAAGAAAATCATGTGGAATTGTTGAGAATTATGTTTGTTTTCAAAGACATTAGGATACATTAGTTTCATTATGAAATGACATTGACAACATTAGATCTTAGAAATTGTGCATTGAAAATAAATATGTTGTGTGTGCAAATTATTCTTAGATCTACTATTGAGGATTGGATTGAAAAGATAAATGACATCTAAGTGTTTTATTTATTTTCCAATATTATGAGCATGTTAGTTTAGTTATGAAATAGCATAAGAAATATGAACGGTATAAGTTATTATTCAAGGAATCTGTCGAACAAAAGTAATAAAAGAATTTTTTTATGCTGCAATTGTTCATCTTCATTACATAAGTGTCACAAAACAATCCTGAGGGGGAGTTACATCATTTATATTTGGCATAGTAATGATAAAAATTAATTCTCAAAACTAGAAGCATATAAATAAAATGAATGAAATAAATATGTCTATCTTTATTTCACTGCTTTTTAAAAAAAAATTACTTATTGCCTAAATAATATTCACATATTCAAGAGCCCCTTACCTGTTCCATATAAGGTCGCACAACATGCTCCCTAAACAAGTCCTCTGCATCACGAGTTTTATCAATGAGTGCATATGTCCTAAGGCACTGACGCAGCATTCCAGTATTGCAAGTCTGAAGTCCAGACAAAAAAGACCCTTCCAAACTGTACTGAAGTGTAGTTGTGATTGTTGCTATTCGCTGAGAACAAATAATATTCAGAGCAATTTTTTGTCAGCTGCTTTCAATTTAAGAAATGTTTCTTTTTTTAACTAATTACTGGAAACACACACAAATTTACATTTCGACCAAAGGCCAATATCAAGAACAAAACATAACATGTGATGACTAAATAATGTGTCAAAGGAAAGATCAAAATTCAGAATGTAAATGCATTCACTGTCCATGATCATATAATAGAGCTAATTGGGATACATTCCGAAAAGCCCTAGGACTCTTTGATACAATGAAATAAACAAGTGGCAGCTAAGCAAGCAATAATATTTCTCATACCAGACAGATTAATAAAAACCTGAACCAGACCAAGTTACACAGACATATACAGAAAGGCTGAGGACATCAAATATTACATAGGCATATCTGACAGAAATGCAGGAAGAAATCCTATGAACTCAGTCATAAAACTAATAAAACAGTATATTAAATTACAGACGATTTTTCTACTTTCATTTCTTTCGGATTACAGAAATCAAAGAAACCACAGGAACAAGCGTACAAACAGCACACAAGAAGGCCATCTCCAGAGAACTCTTCCATCCATGACACCTCAAGGCAAACAAGGGCCACAGCGCATAGATAGATATCTTTCTATTTCTATTAATTAAGCAAGATTCTTATCCATTACTGAAACATAATAGATCAACTTACTGGCTTAACCTTCTCAACCAACTTATGTCCCTTACTTCGTGTGACATAAAACTGCAGCTTGTTAAACTCAGTAGCAACTCGTTCTATCAAAGGTCCTGTCAGGTGCCTGCAGGAAATAAACCAAAATGAGAGACAGTATTACTGTATATAATACTATATATATATATATATATACACATATCCATGAATAAACAGAATATTGTACTTACTCTTACAAAATTTACTAGTGTCTTCAGTCCATGTTATAAGATAAGCTGAAATTATGTAAAAATATTGACAATTCAATGACAACTTGCAGCTCTTTGAAAATGACCACTTATTAAGTAAATCTCAGAGAAAGTAGAAAAAGCCATGCCATGAGTAGTCTGTGCCTCTATTCTATCTTAACAAACCATTTAAGAAAAGGTCAGGGGAAAATGAATTGAATGAAGTCATTACCTGATGCTGGGTAGCAAATTTAAAAAAGTAGACCTCATCATGATCAGGTAATGGGTGAAAGAAGTGTGGGTGGACATTCCATCAGAAATGATCATCTAATCTTTCTAAAAGTAATCAACCAGTAATGATGGATGGAAGTATGAATGATGTAATCTTTGAGGAGTGTTGCGAAGATGATATTAGCAGTGAAATGGAGGATAATGATTTGCCCCATGATATTTTCATGAGAGGATTTTTTTTTTAAATTATAGTGTACTGTATATTTCTGAATTTAAGTCTGGAACTCGTTTTGGGCACAATTTACAAAGAAAGTGGGGAAAACGGTGCCATGCGATGGTGCTGTCTGTATCTGTAATTCCTGGAGTCCTTATCTCCCTTCTGCAACCCTCCATTTAAGTACAGACTTCCGGCAAAATGGAGTTAATGCTGTCATCCAATTTAGCTGTGGCAATTTTTTAAAATCTGACATAACTACAACCATTAAATAGGATAAAGAATCGTGGTTGGATGTTCCGTCCAAAATAATTGTCAGTTCTTTCAAAAAGTGTTGCATAAGTTTTGGGATTGAAGTGATGATGATGCAATCATTGAGGGCAATGCTGACAGTGACAATATACTGGTAGACAATGAGGTAGAGACTGATGATATCCACCTTCATATTTGCAAACTGTTTCAGAATTCAGACAGTTATTTCAGCTTCAAAGGATTTGAATGACTTTTCATACTGGTAAGTTTTTTCCTGTTTCTATTAGGTCTATTTGGCTGTATTCTGTATTACAATTTTTTTTATTTCTACCCGTGATTATTTTAAAAATATTTTTATTGTACTTGTACATAAGCCGAACCAGCTACATCAATAGTGGAAAAAATACAATAATTCACGGCTTATATTCAGAAATATATGGTATATTATGTGGTAACCCTGTAAATGTCTAGGTTCTTCATAAGTAAAGTTAAGAGAAACTACTTCAGAAAGATGGATCTGACAATTCCATATCCATATCTCTATAGAAGATGACTCAGTAATTGCTACAGTTAAGGACCAGAAAGACGTTTTGTAAATGCAAAAACCTATGAGTCACAGGATTACTGAAGTTGTAGGCAGTGAAAACTCATGAGCTTAAAAAGAGAACATGAATAGAATTGTTACCATCAATGGATTTGCTGTAGCAAAAGATAGAATTATAGCAGCTTCAATATAAAAAACAGCAGTTTTACTTATGCCAAGACCAACTAAAATAAATTTGCTTGATCATACTATAGAGAATAAAGGATGTTTTTAAAGAAGCAATTACCACTGTTTAACCAGGGTCAGAAAAGAAAGCAAAAAATAGTGAAATATTATCTGCCTTGCATGTTGTAAGAGGCAACAAAGGATTTTTTATGGGTGGAGTTGGCTGCCCCATCCCATTAATAGTCTAAGTGATCTGAAGCATTATTGAAGTCAGATGTGACAGGCCAAAGGTGTAGATACAATCTCCAAGGAGCTGTAAATCATGACACAACGCATTCCATTCTCTGGACTATATCCTGCTAAACAGCTTGAGAATTAACACAGCAGAAAAATATATCAGCATTCAAGCATGTGCCTTGATTAATTGATTTCCTATACCTTCGCTAATACATTCCAACTTTTGCAGGTTATGTTTTCTAAATGGGTTGTCTGTAACAGACTTTTTATTTCATAGTAGTGTCTTTGTGCCAGAAGATTTATATGTTTACCAAGGTTTCATTTCCCTATGGCTAGAGCTTATAGTAACTTGCCCACTTGATTTTTCCATGTTTGGACATATTGGATATTTTGTTGTGCTACATGTTGTCCCATTTAATTTTCTTGGGAAGCATCACAGCTTGGTCAGCAACTGTTTATTCATCCAACACATCATACTAAAAAAGAAGGTATCAGACCTAAAGGTGCAGATATTGCAGCAAAACTGTAAACCATGACACAATGTATTTCTAACTACCAGGAGTTTAAGAATGAATGTATAACATGAAACACAAAACCAGATTATATCCAAACTGATTGCAATTTCAGAAAATTGTCCCACAACTCACTATCTGTTTAAATACATGGTAAATATTCATCACCCCCTTCTGCCAAGCAACTAAGAATAATTAAGCTACAATAATATTTACCCTGGGGAGCATGATGACTCTGTGCTTTGCTGAATCCCAAGGAGTTTTTCTATCTTTTCCACTGAAAGAGTTATATTCATCAGACGCTGAAGCATGGCCTGATAATACAGAAAGTACGCAAATCTTGTACTCCCAAAATTACTAATTTTAAACAGATTGTATTTTATAGTTGATATCAAATATTATAATCGTATATTGCATGCACAATGAAGAATTTTTTGTACTACAAGCTCTGACTCCCACAGATACTAAATATAACATGATACACACAATGTAATTATAGTATAATTTCACATACCAACAATAGGAACTAATTTTTGTGCAGTTTTAAAAATGATAATTTGAAAGAAATGTGGCTGCAACAACCAATTTTTAACAGTTTATTCGCCATATCAAGGACAATGACATATTACTCTGTAATATGTTTCTGCCAAGAACATGGCATTCTGAATACCATTCGGAAGTCTTCATATGGCCATTTAATAATACTACCATTAACAACAAAATATGATAGATAGAGATACTACACTTGTCGTCAGGTCATTTCCATTTGTTCCAGCACATGGCTGCTAGACACCAAAATAACATACAAGGATGTAATACTATCTATTGCTGGTTGAAAAAGTTAACAAGTTTAAACTACTGTCAGCTGGAACTTGGCTTCTCTAAAACAATGACAATTAGTTGGAACAAGATAACCTTAACCATTTTAGTTTTATCTCTAACCCTAACCCTTTATTCTACTAGTAGGAAGCATTGCCCAATAATAGTCACCTAAATAAGTCTCACCCTAACTCCAATAGTTAATTCTACAACTAATACAGCCTAACCCCTTATTCTACTAGTAGCAGAGCCTAATCCTAACTCAAAATCATAACTAAAAAAACAACTCCACCCTTAAATATTCCACCTTATACAAACCTAAATACCATATAGAATTGACATCCATAGTTTAACACAACAATCATGCACACCTATTTATGAAATCAGCACATATAACAATCAGTCCATATAACACACTAACGGACAGATGCCAGTGCACAGCAGAAATATTTTATATTTTACATTTTATGACCTATATTTTAGTACTTTTCCAAAAATGACATTTAATTGTTTATTTCAGCTGTAATCAGCTAATCAGCACTAGTAGGACTGAACTTTTATATCTCAATTTCATTAGTGACAATGGAGATCAGGTGCTCTAACTGCCTGGTTGTTAAAGACTCTAAGTGACTGAAAGATGAAAATTATACTGAGACCAACAGCTGCATCACTTAGGTAGAGAATGAGAAATTGATTCCTGTCAGCAACTATTAATCGTGCTAATCAGTGTTCACACCTGATCTTGCCTTGCAGTAGTCGACATCAATCACATTACCAACCAAATGCATTATTACTTGAGAAATTACTTAATGCATGATTCTAGTTTAACCTTCTCCATGCCATAAGTACGAATATAAACCCACTTCCGTAGCAGAATTGCGACAGAACTAAGAAATTTTGTAATTATGATAAAAGTTTAAATTTGGTTTTTTTCTTTCTGGAAAGAATGAGAACACTGCTAGTAATTTTGAGCCTAATTTTTAGTCTTTCCAGTCTATGTCAAAGACCGGAATAATGGAACAAGGAGACATGTTCAAATGAATCCAATTACGATTAATGAGAACTGAGTTGAAAGAATGACATTTTTAGTGAAATTTTTGTGGATTGTTTTTCTAGTAACTAGAGGAATTGGGAATTATGTTTATTTTCATAGAAGATATTATGGAACACAGCAGTTTCATCATGAAATAATAACAATGGATGGACATTGTGCAGTGAATTTACATCATGTTGTTTGTGAAGTGAGCCAGTTTTAAAAAAAACATTTTTGATGCATTTTTCATCATTAAGCAATTTTAAAAAAACACAATCTGGCGTGCAAGAGGCAAGTTACTTAATTTTTTATTGAGTGCAGTAAAGGTTAATTACACTACCTGACAATTGGTCTTAACACACTACATTCCTGCACTTGATAAACTTAGTATTTCTATTCCTATCATTTATAAATTTTAATTTCAGTTTTGTTTGAAGTAAAATGTAACTCTTATGGTGAGGTATGCTCCTTTCAACCACGGAAATTAGTCCAATTTGATTATATTGGATCATTACAACCATAAAAAAAATAGTAGTGATCTACCAGACTCCTGGAAGTTAGATAGGCTGCTTAGCATAGAAAACTGACTGCATAAGAAGAATTCTAGTTTTAAAATCTTTTATCCTTTAATTCTACTTTGAGCCATGCTTTTAAATCCATTTTTCAGTGTTGTTTTTTCAATATAACCATAGTAGTAGACTAAGCTATAAAGTGTTTTAAATACTTTGCATTATAAAAACCTTTCAGTTGAGGTGATAATTTAAAGTACTCATCCTCATTTCAGCTATAAAACAGACAAAACTTTCAAAAGAAGATAACACTTATGAAAAACAAATAGATCATGAAAACATTTTTTTTTGTTATTAAGAAAATTTGATTTTAAAACCTTTAGATAGAATGAGATGGTTTTCCAACCAACAAAAACTTAAATCATCTGAAGTAAAAAAAAAAAAATAGAGCGCATTTGACTAAGATATCTCTTACCTCGATGAGTCATTGAAATGTGTGGTTTCTAGAAGAGACTTCTGAACAAAGATATCCCTGAGATATACAGCAAATCAGTCAATCAAAAAAGTACCATACCAAGTGGCATAATCGATCATGTTTCTCCACAACTCTCTGTCTCATGTTGTTAATAAGTTCAGTTCATTACTTCTTTTTTGTGCCGAAGTGACAACCAGAAATTTCTCTCTTTGTCTTCATCTGTCTCTTATCCCCTTGATCTTTCCTGTGGTTACTAAATGTTCAAGTTTTACTTTTCTCATCACATGCCCTAAAAAGCTTAATCATCTGCCTCTAATTTTTACTATAATTTGTTGTTTTACTCCTATATCAGCTTTTTTTGGATGCCCATGAAATTTTCATAATTCTTCATAAAAACCACATCTTAGTTGCTCCAGCTTATCTTGGGCACTTCTGGTTACTGTACATGCTTCTTCGCATCCATAAAGAAAAACTGGCTCAATATAAAATCCTAGCACTCAAACTCGCACATGCATTGATATTATTTCTTTGCATAAAATCAGTCACCAAGACATAAGCTTACTTCACCAATGTAAATTTAGCCACATCAATAAGAAATGAATACATTTTTCTCTTTTGTTTAGAACCAAAAAATCTCACCTTTTTATGTCTTATTTCCTGTTGTTGTTTAATCTTCTCCTGGACAGCATCAACAGCTTCATCCATGGCAGTTTGGACACTCTGTAAGAAGATGATAATCTCTATGTTAAAGATACACAGAAGTAACACTAGCATAACAATTCCTGCAATGTTACTGATATCAAACTGTATATATCAGTCACTCTTTTAAACATATCAGCCATGTGAAGTAGAAAATGTGGTAATGATAACAAATGACAAGGGATATGATCATTATTTTTCAAATTTAGCTATTTCAAATCACAATCATCCAAGTTAAGTTATGCTGAGGATTATACTCAGATGATTAGAGGCCGACCACAAAAACAATGGATCACTGAAATAAAAGAGGCAACAAATTCCACAACATACTCAGAACACACGAGGGCCATCTCCAGAAAACTCTTCTACCCCTGACGCCGAAAGGCAACAAAGGGTTTCAGTGAATACATAGATAGATTAAATCATAAAGCAGAAGATATATTAGCAGAAGAATAAGCCGGATTTAGGAAGAGCATAAATATCATAGAACACATTATTAATCTAGGCCTAATAAGTGAAATGCACTTACAGCAACAACGTGATCTATTCTATGAGTTAATTGATTTCAACAAAGCTTTTGACCATGTTTGGCATACAGATCTGTGGAATACTATGAGAGGTTTTATTTTAACAACAATATAATCCCTGTCATAGAGACACTATATAAATATACAAAATTGTTGTATTCATACAATGAAATCTGTGAATTTTTCAGAACTAATTTTGGTGTCTACTGTCTGTCCCCAGGTGAATGATGGTTGATCACATTCACACTTGCCGTTAAGCGTAGGGATGGGAGGATAAGCTGTCGTTCCAAGACCAAATGTGTTGCCGCGGTTGCATTTAGTACATGTTTGTTCAAGGTTATCTTGATGTTTTCTATTCACCGTTTTCTTGGTCTACCTTTGGCTTTACACCTGTTCTTTGATGTTCTTTTGTTACATGCTCTTATTGGTATTTGGCTTAGGTTTATCATTCTCATAAAGTGACTGAACCATTTTACTTGCTGTCTATCAATATGTTCAATACATGATATTATACCAACTCTATTCCTAATTTCTTCATTTCTTATTTTATCTAGTTTGGTAACCATTGCAGCTTTTCTCAGACACTTCATTTCACATGTAATTATTTTCCTCTGCTGTGAGGCTGTTAAAGACCATGTCTGACATTGGTAGCAGAGTGTTGGTAATGGTTAAAGTTGGTAGGTCAATGAATTTGCTTTCTGGTACCTTGTTTCTATTTCTCTGTGTCTAGTTTTCCATTTCAGGAAAAAATTCTGCCTAAACATTAAAATTCTTTGGCTTCTTTCACTCTGGTGTTATCTATTATTTATTGGTATATCCATTGGTATATGTATATTTTCCACTGACTGAATTGCTCATAATCTAATCTAAACCATTTTTTTCTTCATGTTTTGATATTTTACCATTATCTATATCTCCCATCCATTTATCCTTACGAAGAGTCATAGATTTGTTTTATAGTTTTGTGTCCTTGCCCATGTAAAATGGTTTTTACACATGTATCCCATTTGTATAATTAAATTTTATAGCAACTCAGGACACTCTCAGATTATAATAAGTATTATCAACTTCACTTTTATTGAATAAAACTGTAAAAAAATATGACAGGTTATACCTACCAGAACTTCTTCTTTGAGCTGACCCAAAGGAGTTGTCAAGTTAACAATGGCTTTATCCATTCCCACCTAGAACCAACAAAATTGTATTCATTAAACCCATGGTACAATTATTTTTACAATTGTTAAAACATGTGTCTATTTTGTTCCCTGTAGCAAATACATAGGTTTTATTAATTGTTTTGTTAAGCATATACTGCATATGACATAACTTTTCAACAATTTTTGAATATTTAGCCATCACTAATACTAATCGTAATGTGGACAATTAGTTTTCGAACTACATGCAAGTTCTATCAAGTTGTGTTTGTGAGGCAGTCCCAGCAAGCACTTTACCACCAAGCTTAATTTCTCAATATGTAATAAGTAAATGTTTCCAATATCACATAAAAATTAAAGGTAGCAGTAAACACAAAATCAAGATAATTTTACAAAGAACAGAACTTTATAATATGTACAACCACTTTACTTTGTGTTCAATGTATGAGTTTTAATCTCATGAGGTTGACAAATATGTAATTTAAATAATTCACCTTTATACTCCCTACCACAGAAGACATAATGATACAATTAGGCATACAAGAAAAAAATAGTAATTTCCTAGGAGCAGGGCCTACATTTCACATTTGTTAAGAATTTTGCATTGATCCCAATTTTGTTTAGTGATTTGTGATGTCATTCTACAGCAGTATTCATAGTTACAAAATGGCTGCCATAATTTGGCTTCAATCCATAAATTTGTTATTACCATTGCAAGGTATGTACCCAGATGCACAGATATACACTGGAAATATACTATGATGTTAACCTACTATGCTGTGGTAAGGATTTGCTATGCTGCGGTAAGGATTTGCTGATACTGCACTGTTAAAAAATAGATTAAGCTGGTGGGTAAATAATAAACACTGGGTTGTGTTTAGTTTATAACACGAGGGAAATAATCAATAAAAACAAGAAGACCACAATATTATTATCCCATTTATATTCTATTTCAAAATCTCTCGTTCCACATTCCACATAATAAGTAGGCCCAGCTTCTATGAAAGAACCGAAAAATATTATGCTTCATTATAATTTATATTCATGCATCACAGACTGACTGTTTTTGTGAATTTCGTGTGCATTGAGCATTCCACTATATTCCATCCACTCATGATGCAACCGTATATTTTGAACCTTGTGAATCATTGAGAGTCTGACACAATAATGATCCTGACTTTCCTTGCTTCAAAGACAAGTTTTAGGGCTATAGTTATGCCTTGATTTACATTCTTATAATGAAGACTTTTATATTGTAAGTTAATAAAGCAATAAACACATTAACATAGCATTTCAAAGTCTACAGTTGAAAAAAAAACACCACAAAATTCACAACAGGAAATACCTGTTTTATTCTTTTATTTTAAATTTAATTTATATATAGCAGAACAATTAATGAAGAAATATGTAGCAACTACACCACACTGATAAGAATTCATGAGTAAAGTACCTGGAATTTTTAAAACACATTTTTTACATAATAAAGTATAAACAAGAATAGACTCATAAGGAACACCATAAACAGGATTTAACTAAACATATTGTTTTTACAAACCAAGTTTGTTGACAGATTGACAAAGTCTGCATAGTCCTTATTGATGAGTTCAATCATAGCGCTTCTTACAACCTTAAGATAGAGATCTAAATCATCTCTTAGTGTTTCTAGTGGAACCTTCTTACGACAGTCCACAATAAACTTGTCCACTTCAAAGTCTTTCTGCAAAAAACAGAGAAATAAATGGTAGAAATACATTCATACTAGAAATAATAAAACGTTCATAATTTTTCCTGGGCTTAGGTATTGGTATCGAGTAGCTATTCTGTTAGTCTTCCCCGATTATTTCTTTATTAATGCTACTATTAATACGTTTTGCAAGCGTTTCAATCACACATTCAATCTGTCATTCATTATGCCTTTATTATAATATCTTATGTAAATCTCTACTCACAACTAAATGAGCTATGAAGCCAGGCTTTTGATTTTTGAGATTTTTAGCTAAACGGTTTAACTCTTACATTGTGGAATGTATTTCAGCTATGGACATGTGTCCAACTTGGTAATATAAGAGTGCTAAACCTTCAAAAATAACATAAATTGCATTTCAGGTTATCCTACCACTAGGACTTCCTAAAGCTAGCATGTTAATCGAGTCATTCAGTTTGTAGCTTTTGTGCTGAGGACGGGAGTCAAGTTTGGTTATATCAGAGCTTATAACCATCAGGTAAACTTCTTGCCACCATGACCTCAGAGTTTTACAAATATGTTAATTAATCGATATCAATATTTAATTTGTTCCTATTGTGGTGGGGCATGCTCTTTTAAACCATGGATGTGGGATCATTTTGGTTATATCTGGATTTTATGACCATCAAAATAAACAGTTCACTATTTAGGTAATCCTAACACATGACCTCCAAGTATACAATGTTAATTGAGTTATTGTTTTGTGTTAATAAAAATCATCAGTTCATTATGGGATAATGTGTCCATGCATATTCCAACTTTTAAATATTAGGTTTGATTGCATACATCTTCCATAACACAGAGATAAAAAACATGCAGCATCTGCTACTGTTCATTTGATCTGTGCGCAATGCACTTAGAATGCCCCCACAAAGGTATTCATATAATGCAGAACTATTCAACTATATTTACTCGGGGGCCAAAATGTAGAAAATGAGGATCATCGCAAGCCAGATTTATAAAAAAACACATTGAAGGATTTTATATATATAGTTTTTTTTATAACTTTATTTCACTGTTTTAGCAATGATCCGCTGGCTACTTACTAGGCCTCCGTGGGCCGCCAATTGAATAGCCCTGATATAATGTAATGTAGAATTTGTGCAGAATTGAGAATCTTGCAGAGTGATAGTGCAGAAATTGTTCTTCAAATGATATGTTCACATACTAATAATAATTGCCAAACCCATCAGAATTATAAGGAAACATTGTCACATTGGAAAAACTTCAACACAAAAGGCATGATCCAGTATGCTGATACTCCATTGTTAGCAGCACTTCAGTGAACAGACTTCTACTCTCTTGTGTATATCTCTCCTAAACTTTCCATATCAGAAAGCATAGCACATAGAAGATTATTAATCTATAAGCTACAGGGTAATTCGTATTGTAGCACAAATGAGAGCATATAGTTTAATTAACAAAACATAAATAAAGAAAAATATTGTTATTGCAGTCTGATCTTGTTGCACTTGTCTCTAAACCCATCAATCTTATTTATAACTATGTGTTAGTTGGAGTTTGTGAAAGACTAATTGTAAAATAGCTGCTGCTTTACCTTCTTTTTTATGTATAATTAGTTTTTTTCAAGGATCCAGTGACTCCTACTCTTTGCCTAACTTACTTGTCAAGAAATTAGCATTTTACTTCAGATAAGTCCACTGATGTATTCAACTTGTACACATCATTTCCTTCAGCATACTGCAACCGACAGTTTCAGTGTTGGTAGATAGCTCTTTTCTTAACACCTTTTAGACTGGGTGTCACTTAGTGAATCGTCACTTAGCAGATCATATTTTATACAACATATAATTTGAATAGTGTTATGAAAAGTAGTGCTTATACTAATTTCTGATGCAATGCAAACAATTTAACTGTTTTAACATGCACTAAATAGGTTTCAAAGGGAGATATCATTACATGCTGTATTTTATGACTAAAAGAAGGTTTAGTACCAAGAGAAAAAAAGAAACTACATTTTCGTATAATCCTAGTTAAATTATTATCCTTCTGTGTTCATTCGCAAACTTCTGCAAATTAGCATAATGTAGTCAGAAAAACAAAATGTGTTGTGCCATGATTTACAGCTTAGCTGTGATATCTGCTTCATTCGGACACATTCGAGTTCTGCGTTTCTTCTGGATAACTTTGATTCTTTATGAGATCGGACAGCCAACTTCACCCCAAAATCTCCTTACTCGTCTCCTATGGAAATGGTGGTAGATATTGCTATTCCTTGCTCCCCTTTTGAGCTATAACATACAAATGAAAATATTCTGAATGATGATGAAATATTCCCTCTAGCTATGAGCAGGTATCTCTTGACAGCCCATAGCCAAAAAATACAAAAGAACAGATCCTTCTCAGTTAAGTAACTGAAGTGACACCATGACTCCTACAAGGCTTGTTGTCTCAGCGGCATGGTTATGTTCGGGGGAATTTTTAGATGCATGTTTAGTCTCTGAAGAAAAGCGTTCCAGTGTGGTAGTATCCCAGGATCATCACTCCTATCAGATGTACAGCACACATTTGGCCAACTATCTCATCATTCTTCTGTCAAATTTGTTGACCCATCCACAGTGATGGCACACCTAGCATTTCCCGCCACTTAGGAGTCTGCCAAAAACAGACAAAGGTGCTATGTCTGTATCTCTTCATCATCTATGAAGACTGTTTTATAGAAGACAAAAGTAAGAAATTTAGACAAGACATGCAGTGATAATTATGATTTATTTTCACAGGTTGTTAGCCTCCAACTTTCCTTAGTCACTTCCTATGACATTCATGGAAAGAAAACATTGTCCCTATTAAGTTCACCCTGAATTTAAAGGCCCAGACCTCAGTTGCTACACTAGTGAAAAATATTATAATATAACACTATTTCCTGTAATTCTTTCTGTACACATCGTGTAGTAAAAATAACATAAAAACTATACATTTGGTGAGTGGAAAATTATTTTTTGAAAGGGCTTCACAGCATGCAGGGCATTCCCATAAGTGCTCCGCCCTATGTTCCAGCAGCCATCCCAGTGTATGTAGACTTAGAGTCCCAGTCAGGTGTTGATTGTGTGATCTTCAGGACTTTCCAAAAAATTTACTTTTTCTTCCCTCACATCTAGATACTCCCATTTCTAACATTCTCTGTATGTGCACATTCTCAGCCTCATTGACATCATCTTAATCTTGAAATGAATTTATTACTGCCTTCATTGTTGCCTAATTGTTGGATAACATTACAAACATATGGAGTTCCACAACATCTGATAAGCCTATGTCAGAGCATATACACTAATAATCAATACGCAGTAAGCACATCTGATTATTTTCAAATCCACTCGAGAGTGAGACAGAGATGTGTACTATCCCCCCTATTGTTTATAACATACATAGATCACATTTGCAAAGTAGCAAAGACAACAGAAGAAAACAATCTGAAGGATAACTTAAACAAAATGCTACTTGCAGATGATCAAGCACTAGTATCATCATCAGAAGAGCAACTACAAAGACAAATAGACAGGTTACATCAAACTTTTAACGTGAAGATAAACATAGAAAAGACAGAAGTAATTAAGATAGGAAGGACAGAAACAGCCAAATATATAGTAAATGTTTCTTTTCTACTGTCACTGCGCTATAAATAGCACACTGTTTTCATGTTTAAGCAGACGACGTCACAGAGTACCGCGAGAAAATAAATAAACGCGTCACACCCCTTCCGACCGCCAATCGATCGTATGCCATTGTGCTATAAATCATATCGATTCACCCTTACACAAGAATTCTTAGAGAATTAATTATTAATTCTAAACACTGATTCTAACCCTTCTCCTCCCTCCTAAAAACAATTATAAACTAATTCTAATCCTTTTACCCCCCCCCCTCCCTTTTACCAACTTGGCAAAAGCTATTGTACAAGATTGTCATTCCGCCGGGACCATCATTCTTATCATATTAGGAAATATCTCAAAACAAGGTCAAGGCTGAAGTAAATTATAGTTCTCCGCTGTGACCTTTGCTCTAGTGTCGAGGTGTTACCTGACCTTTGTTGTGTGATTTGGCAAGCGTACGGGTAAGTACTTAAAGTAAGGTTAGGATTAGAAATAATATTTCTAATGTGTGCACGCACCTCGCTCCGTGTGTAGCGGGCAGAAATACTGATCGCTCACCACAAATAATAGGAAATTGTAAAAAATGTGTAAATTGGAAAACAAACAGATTATGCATAAGTTCGTCTGTGTCTAGATTTGAACTCAAGTGATTATCGGATGTGACGTCACGGCAGCCATTATTTTGATTGGTGTTACACGGGAACCCATGACGTTGGATAGTTAAAATTGTCAACAGTGTGCTATTTATAGCTCAGTGGAGAACTAATCTTTTTTTCACCACAGACTTATACAAGTGACAGTGAGAATTCACATATCTAGGAAGCAGTATAATATAACAACCTAGACAATAGATGTAGTAAAGCATAACAAGCCCTAGGGCAAATGGCACAGACTAAGTTTTAGTAGGTAGTAAGTTAAAGTAACTAACTAGTATAAAATAAAATACATTTTCAGTAGTGGCAGGCTAGCTATTACACACTGTGTAACTAAACTGTAATAACTGTAAATTACAGCTAATGCCTCTTTCACCTTCATAAATTCATCTTTATCAAAACACAAAGTAGCAGGGCCCGATGGCAGCGTAAAGGATTTTCCAGCTGCATCTACAGTCATAATGATAAAAGATTATCGTTTACGATTTGTTAAAAGAATTCAATGATTATATTTTTGTTTCGGTGTTCGATAAGTCCGTCGTCAACAGACAATCGCCATCTTTGAGAGAGAGTTTCTGCCCTTAGCGGAAGTCGTTGGAAAACTTTTCAAGAAAATTTGGAGGAACGAAAAATTATATTGTTTGCATTAGTTTGCAATAACAAGTATGGCTAATGATCAGGATCAAGTTCGGTTTCGCTGTGTGGCGCCTAATTTCGAACGTTATCAATTTAATGATGAAGGCGTGAGAACAAGAACATCAGATGAACAGGTTAGACATTTCAGTATTTTGCAAACCACTTATAGTTATAAACTAATAAACTTAAATAAGAAACCGGTGAAAAAAATTGTGCAACTTGGAGACTCTCCCTGCAACTTGGTCTTGAACAAGTATCATATATATTATGATTCATTTTTATGATGGTCATATATAATAACACTGGCATACAGTATGATATATGCATATTTAAATTTAGTAGACTGCTACTTTAGTTTTCAATATTTTAATAGGCCTAATAATTTTTATCAATAATTTGACACAGGATAGTCCATATGAACTTTTAAAATCCCTAATTTTAACCTCCTACTAAGAAATGTCAATCAGCTTTAGCTGTGAGCATGTAGCTTGACAGCCCATATCCTTTCTGAAAAAAGCACAGATTCTTCTGAGATGACACCCAGACTCATTCAAGGTCTTAAAATTGTGGGGGGGGGGGGGGAAAGAGAGATTATAGATGCATGTTTAATCTCCGAAGGGAGCACAGCACACACTTCTGGGCCAACTATCTCATCATTCTTCTGTCATATTTTTTGACCCATCTGCAGTGATGACAGATTTAGTATTTCCATCACCTAGGAGTCTGCCTCAAAAGGAAAAAGACACAATGTCCACTGGCCTGCATGGAATCCATGGAAACTATTTGATAAAAAGCAAAAGTAAGAAATTGAGATAAGTTATGACAATGATGATTTTTTTTCACAGGTGACAGGTTTTAAGCGTTTCCCCCAACATTCCTTAGTCGTGTCTTACAACATACCTGAAAAGAAGACCATGGCCTTATTCTTTGCACCCTGAACCATAGAAGTTAGGCCCTGGTTGCCACACAGAGGCTACTAAGAATTAAAAAAGATTTTTCCATACAAATTTCCATTTCTGTTATATATTAATTTTGCAACAGACCCTCAAACTCACAATATTGATGTTACTATAGACCTTACTCTCATTGCTGTTTATTTTTTTCAGAAACAAGTTGAAGATAGTATTCTGAAATGCTACAAAAGTTTTATCACATCCTTAGACATTTATCCTGAGTAAGTACTGGTAGTACTTAGTACATTACCATTTCTGAGTAGGTCTTGGTCATAGTTTAAGTTTTATCTTGCAAAAACTGTTAACATAATATTTTCTTGTGTAAAATTGTAAACTCCGGGTTGACCAAGCAATGACATTATGACGTTAAATATTTTTGCATGTGTGAAAAGTACCGTGACTATTGCTAAGTTTATATGTTATATTCTCTACTCTTTAAATGATAAACTCAGAAACTGTTTTTGTACATTATCTACTTTGCTTTACCTCCCATAGAAGTTAGTCATACTTGCTCAGAACAAATTATCACACTCATAAATTGCTTTGATTAAGAAAAGAACTTAAGAAGTAGTGAAAGCAGTCACACCTAACTGCAGACCCTAAATATCCCTATCCCTAATTGTCATGTAAAGAACAAATAATTTTCTCATAATTTGAATGGGGGAAAACAGACAGAAGCCATTTTTAAGAACTTTTTATTAGTGAGACAGACTTAGGATGGCATTGTGTTGTCAGGTTCTGAAATAGGAGTAATACATACTAACATTGTTACCTGCCTTTCATGTCATTAGAGACAACTAAGGTGGTGTTGGGGTTGAGATGACTGTCCTATCCCATAGATGGTCAAAGTGATCCTGAAGCGATACTGTAGTTGGATGTGTCAACCCAAAAGGTGCAGAAGTATTCTGTTGTCCTTACTAGACCCTGCTAATCTGCAGAGAACAAACACAAAAGAAGTAGATGTGGACAGAAATAGACCGCATATTTCATGCATGTGAGGTGCAAAGAAAAGATAAAGTAATGCCTCTCTCTAGGAATGTTTCTGATCATGAGGTTTTCCATGAGTTACCTAAAAGAAACACAGGAACCTTGGAATGTCTGTCAAATACTACATGTTTCCCATTAGGGAGTTGCAGAGAGAGATTTTGTAGCGGTGTGAGAAAGGCTGCATGCTGTTGCTGTAGTCATGTCATGTACAGGGTAAGTTTTTTTAATTTACCCTCTAACAGAAACAAACCCAGTCCTTACCGGAGATTGAACCATGGACCTCATGGGAGTGAGACCAATGCTCTAACCTCTCAGCCATGCACCACATTATGTCAATAATTTGATTATTGCAAATTGATTTTTAGTTTTACACTTTTATATGCAACCTGTTTTAATCTGTTCACTAGTGTTCCATACCTTGAAAGAGAAAGCCACATACAATTTCTTCTCAAGGGACTTAAACAGTTATCATCATCATATGAGGTACCATTTTCTAATATTTGATTATTGTTAGTTTTTTTAATGAATCAGCATTATGTCACCACAGGCAGACTTCTATGTCATTACTATGAACATCCATGATAGTGGTTCTATGTGTGATTCAGGGAGTTGGGAGTATAGTTGCAATCTCATGTTAGCAATGGTCATTCTATATTTCTTAAGCAGGGGCTAAACTTACACAACAATTATCCTAGTAAATGATGTTTCAGAGAGCCATTAGTAATCATCTCAACTTACATACAAAACTGAAAACGGTGCGTCTGCCCTTTTATATTTAGTGACAGCCTCAATAAAATATTGACAAAATTCTCACTATGATATACAGATCCAACTGTGCTTACAATGGCATTATCAGCTCTGGAATTATCAGTTGCTTCTTCTTCTTCTGTATTTATACTCAAACTCCTGCAGATTAGCAGGGTATAGTTTACAGTTTTGCTGCGATATCTGCATTTTGCCATTGTCCCATCAATGAGAATCCATTCTCTGTCCATTGATAAAATGTGCAAATATCATGCCCTAAACCTATTCACTATACAGCATGTGACTTCTCATGATTTTAATATTATTATTATTATTATCCTTGCACAGTGACTGTTTCTGTGTACAATAACATGTATTCAAGATTTATGGGAGTAATAAAGCTTACAATGAGAAGGAGAGGTAAGCTTGGCAGGTGAAGTTAGGGAACACACTCTTATGTTGTACTTTACTGCTCTATGAAGACTACTGAGTCACCATAACAAAATACTTGTCAACAAGCACTGAATAGTTGTAAACTACAACAAATGTATACTCAAGTGATCCAATCACTGGGAGTGAATGTGTGTAAAAATGAAACTTCTGGTCTGCATGTTCACTAATTTTAATATTTTTCATTCAGTTAATTAAGTTGCATGCATAATTAGAAGATAAGTGTTAGCAGTATTCACATAACTATATTGTATTCTGGCAAAAGTTTGTTGCCTGATGGTATTAAATGAACATACTTCTTTATATATATTTAATGAATATTTTGTGTATCTGCTGGATATGATTATCTTTGTGCTGACTGATGATGTAGAGCAGTCAATTCTTTTTTTCTTCTTCTTCAGCATTCATTCTCAAACTCCCGCTGGATCTCCCTTGTAGCAGGACAATGGTTCTACTAGATTTCCAGCAGGATGTAGTCCAGAGATTGGAAATGCGCTGTGTCATCATTTTATTTGCGACAATGGTCTAACACATCCATAGTTGGCAGATCAACTCTGTTAACTAATCATCAATTATACCAGTTAGACAGTAGTCACTTTTAAAAAAAACAAAGGCACATATTATATTTTTTAGTGTTTGGATTCAAGTCGACCATGGCTCTGTTACTGGATTCTTCACAGTCTGGAGTTACTGGAATCGCCAATTACAGAAGAGAAAGCTTTGCAGTATGTTTTCTTCTTGTTGTCTAACAATAAATTATACTACTGTGTAACCTTTTTAGTACATTAACTAACAGAATAAAACAATTCTCTGTGGCAGCAAATGATAATATTGAGACTGCTGTAAAGCTATATAGCAATAGTTCATACTCAAAACACCAGGTCAAACCCTGCTTTACAATTAATGCACAATCAGACTATTGGGTACGGGTATGAAAAAAAAACAGTACATTATACAAGTCAGTTTAAAAAATAAAGGCACTATCACAAATGCATTTGACAACAGAGACATCCAGGGTAACAATGACAAACGTGCACACAAGTATTTTCATAGAGGCAAGCAATAAAAAAAAATATGAGAATGAAATAAAACAACTGTGCCTGAAAACAACATGGATGACAACATAACAAAGGCCCTACTACACAAACTTAAATAAGTAAATGATCTGTATTAACCTGCACTATGCCATTGGTGCAGTAATTACACACTTCCGGGTGTATTTAGATCAACGTGGAGGTCACAGAATTGCGACTGCCTCTAAGCAATTTTGTTTACTATAATAAAAAGTTTAAATTCGTGAATTTTTTATAGGAGAAAAAGAATGGCAACAGTGCTAGCAATTTAAATATATCCTCGTTTCCAGTCAAGATTTTATAAAGGCCAGCAAATTAGCTTTTTTTGCAAAGTGTTTGTTGTGCTGTTCAATTCATCACAAATCTTGTTCTAATGGAAGCCATTTTGAGTTAAATTCTTATGGTAATAATGTTTGTAATACTGAGGAATTGTTAATAATTATGTTTATTTTTAAAGAAAATATTTTGCACATGTTATTTTTGCTATGAAATTAAATCGAAAAGAATAGACCTGGATTGCATTAGACATTGTGCATTCAAAATACATCACATTGTGTGTGGATGAAAAATTCATAGGTCTAGTCAAGATTGCATTGAGAAGGTAAGTTACATCTGTTTTATTTAATTTTAACATGATATTATGAGCATGTTAGTTTGGTTATGAAATAACATTATAAATTTAATAACCTCATCAAGACCACCACCGTGATGGGGCTTAGTTCAGCCATCAGGGGCTGGAAACTAAGACTGGTCGAGCAGGACCATAGTCCTGCCCAAGTAAGCAGAGTGCTGAAGACGGAGACATCCAGCCAAAAGGCGCACAGATAATCAGGATGCCACGCACATAACACAATGGAAACATGTCTACATCTATAAATAGTTATGGTGCCTGCCCTGTGGCGGACGTTCAGGCAGGGACGGTGCCGGGCCCTATACCTCGAAAGGGCCCAACCTCAGTTACTGGAAGTCCTTCTCAATTGCCCCGAGGAGCCAGGAGGCAAGGGAATAGAGCTACTGGCCAAACAAACAAACGACCAATAAAAATAATGCACTGGAATGCTGAGGGTGTCAACAGTAAAAGAGATGGATACAACAAAAAATTGGAACTTGAAAATGTCCTCAGTGAAGAACAAGTTAGTATATGCTGTATCCAAGAAACACACCTCAGCAGCGACATAGCCTTCAAAATCAGAGGCTACCAGTGCTACCGGTCTGACAGAAAGGACAGGCGAAAGGGTGGAATTCTGACACTTGTTAAAAACAATATCAGCGCATGTCAGCTGGAAGTATATTTGGAAGGGGCAGAATACCAGATGCTCCACCTAAATACAGACAGTGCAGAATTCCAGTTATGACTGCAGCTTGAGTATTCCGCATTTTCTGGTTTGCCACATGCCCATCACCTCAGTACTTATTGTGTCAGTTATAAACAGAAGATGATGATGATAGATGAGTTGTGGCTAGTGCTGAATTTTATTTATAGTGTGGAAGAGTTGTGCCATTCGTCGACCACACTCTCTTCCTGATCCAACAGTGTTCCACTGACAAGATAAATCAAGATGACTGGAGATGTACCAGGATGCAGTTAATGACCATAGTGTCTTACATGTCTCACAAAGCCCTTTGTGTTCCATAATACTCTGCTGTAAAGTGCCTTCCAGCTCAAAGAATATTAGATGCATCATCTGCCATATCCAGACTCTGCATGCTCAGGCAGACATACCCTGTGTTCACCTACTTGGAGCCACAGGTGAGAGTGAGTATCAAGAGAGGACTAAGGACATGTTAACTATTCAAAACGAGCAAGAGAGCCTCACTGTCAGAGGTACTACTCCTACCTGACACCCTATATATGTGGGCATATATATATATATATATATATATCATCATCAAGTGCCGTCTCCGCAACGAAGGTTGGCTGCAACGTATCTCCAACATCTCCTGTCTCTTGTCTTGGTGGTGCACTCTGCTAGACTGTAACCTGTCCATAGTGTAATGTTACTCTCCCACTTGTATCTCTGCCTACCTCTTGCTCGCTTCCCTTTGACTTTACCCTCAAGTAAGGTCTTCAATAGGGTGTCATGTCTTTTAATGTGTCCAAAGTATTTTATTTGCCTGATCTTTATTTCTCTTAGTAGTTCTTTCTTCATATTAAGTGTTTTTAGCACCTCTTTATTTGTTTTCTTCTCTTTCCATGATGTTCTCCCTATTCTTCTATATACCCACATCTCAAAGGCATCAATTTTGTCTTCTAATTGTTTATTTAGTGTCCATGTTTCTGAACCATACATTAATATGGAATAGATGTAGCATTTTATAATTCTCATCTTTAACTTGTTTGTAATTTGTTTAGATATTAATAATTTCCTCATGTCATTGAAGGTACTTTTAGCCATTCCTATTCTCCTTTTAACTTCTGTTTCACATCTGCCATCATTTGTGACTATGTGTCCAAGATATTGATACTGTTTTACTTGTTGTAGTTTCTCTCCCTGTATGTTTATGTTTACCTCCTGTTCTTCTGTGTTTTTGCTGATTATCATGGTTTTTGTTTTTTGAATGTTTATATCCAGTGTGTGTATATATATATATATATATATATATATATATATATATATATATATATATATATATATATATATAGGGTGGCAGATGCTTATTTAATAATTGACAAAAGTTACATAATCTTTCCTGCTTAGTGTATATTTTAAAATTAAAGTATTTATCAAGATAGTGTTGGTTTGTTGTAGCATTTGCCATAAATTTCTGTGACTTTCTACAGCATTGCAGAGTTTTTAGGCCACTGTCAACACCCTGAAGGAGGTTTTGGAGGCAAGTGTTATTTTTTGCTCACTTTTCCATTTCATTATTAACAAATCTAATTACAACTAATATTTGGATGTATTGTGTTTGTCATGTACTAGAACTTTATAGATATTTATGTGAGTTTAACCAATACATGATTATTACCAAAATATGAACGTATCAGAACAATTTGTAATTCTACGGATCAGAATAGGGGACAACGGATTCTGCAGCCACATGTATGCAACGTTCATGGACAGACACATCAGACTACAGAGTATATAATTTAAGAATGTACCGAATATGAAATGTTGAGGCAAACATATAGGCTCAGATATATAGCAACTGGAAGCAAAATTCTACAGACCTGTATGCGTTACAAAACACAAGCAAGTTTATAGAAGCAATAAACTTACAAATATAGGCACAAACCATGTGAATGAAAAAAGAATGAGAATGCCATTATGTTAGACACTTATGTCCATGCTTCAAAATATCTAAAATGGTCAGTGTCAATATGTGTAGGCAACATTTATAGCTGCTTTCAACTTCTTGGTTTGTATCTTTGTATCTACTGCTCTGTACATGCTCATGTGTGCCGTAATAATGAAGCAGATCTAAGAACTGTGAACTTTTTATCCCAAATCTCATGGTTGCTTAGTGCTGCACATATAATTTTTATACAATTTGAAATTCACAGGTGGTCCAATGCAGTACCCGCACCTGGCACCAACATATGCTGCCATCAATTCTCTATGTATTCTAGCTAACATCACGGACAAAGTCTTTAATGTGCTAAATAGGTCAGTGTCTTTTAATCCAGATGTTCACATATGTTGTGTTTAGATAAAATCATATACTTGTTTGTATAATCTATATTTCAGGCAATGAATTGAAATTATTGAGTTTATGTCTCATGTGTTGTCAGGATCTGAAAGAAAAGCAACACTGAACTACCATGCATGCTGTAAGAGGAGGGTTGAGGTTGACTGTTCCATCCCATATGTCGAAGTGAACCATACGTCATTCTGAAGTCTACTGTATCAGACCGATATTTATCAATATATCAAAGTTATAATCCATGACACTGTATTTTGGTCTACTGGCTTCTTGTTAACCAGTGGGATTTTGAGAACACACAAAGAAGAAGAATTGGGTTGATAAATGGAGAATGTTCAATGTACAGTATTTAAAGATGTTTAAAATTTCATAATAATTGCTTCTGAAAACATTTATATTGTTAATAAATGAAAGAATCAACTTCAATACATTATGCATTTACCAGTATGACTCAAAATGGATGAAAGTAACTAAAGAGTGCTTTAAAGTTTCTGATGAAAGAAAGTTTCAACTGATAGTATTAAACATTGGAGAGGATTAAGTTTCTTTACAACCAGTGAAGCAATATCAATAACAACTATGATAATGTATTATTGTCAATGGTAACTAATATAACTAATAAATAGTAAAACTAATATCAATGCAAAATAACAAAAAACAATGGAGCAAAGACTTTTTCCACATTACAGTCCATTGGAATTTTTTTTGTGTATTTTTGTTATTTTACATTGGCATTAGTTGTACTATTTATTAGTTATTTTAGTTACCAGTGACAATATGTTATCAAGGTTGTTATCGCTTCTTAGTTCTGTTACTGCTGCACTCTCCACCTTGTCGGATATCCTTTGACCGTTGGATCAGAATGAATTGATTTTTGTATAAAGCAACACCAATACAATGAGTGAATGCAGTAGTCTAGATGATAGTGAGCTTGCTTACTATTACCGGGTTACAGCATGCCAGGTTTGAAACTATGTCTGGACAAATAATCCTGGTCGTGATTTGTCGCCTGACACTACTTCCCTCCTGTCAACTCAGCTGTAAATAGATACCTGACACATGAGTTAGGAGAGATAAAGGCAGCAGGGAAGGGAAATGGCTGCACCACCTAATAGCTTCTGCGGCTTAGTACATAAAGAGTTATCTTCATCCCCAATGGCTGGTTGTTGCCATGGGACATATCTTTACCCATACAACCCTGAAGGATTATGGGATTGATGATTATATAGTTTTACCATGGTATTATTCTGCGTTTGCTCTCAAATAGTCATCACAAATTTCAGTGTGATTTCTACTAGGGATTGTGAAGTATGTTGTGATACTATTTAATTCATATATGCCTAGCACATTTGTTTTCAGCATACTGTGGCACTACCGATCATCTAATGCCACTATATTGTAATGGTTAGTGCATTGATTCATGTAATATGGTTTGATTTCTAATTGATGAGTTTTAACATTGAATGGTTCACTCTTTTACCAAGCAATTGGTCACTAGAGCTATTCTCAGAAAGTAAAGACAACATGCATGATGCTACCTCATTATTTGTGTGCTGATGGTCACAGATAAATTAAAACTTAACACCGTATTATCCATACACATTACTAGTATAACTATAAAATGTACATCTTACTTACTTCGAAAGTGTGTACTGCAAAGTTATTTCTCTTTTTTGTAGGGAGAAACTTTACAAATTCTTGATGAGCATGAAAACAAGTGATGGGGCTTTCCAGATGCATAAGGGAGGAGAAGTAGATATTAGGTATTGTTGCCATCATGATGATATTTTTAAATTCTTCATGTCCTATTTTTCATAAATGTAAAAACACACAAATATATACATACATAAATGTTTTTTGTCCATGAGAGTTGATCAAGACCATTTTTGCTCAACTGGTGTAGAGATGATCCTGAAGGCATACATAAATACACACAAAATCAGCTGGCGTAGAGAGGGTGCTGAAGACAGACATAAATACACAAACTCAACTGGGGTAGGGATGCTGAAGATAGACATAAATACACACAAAATCAACTGCAGTAGAGATGCTGATGAAGAGATAGACATATACAAAAATTCAACCACAGTAAAGATGATGCTGAAAACAGACATAAATACACAAAAATTCAACCACGGTAAAGATGATGATGAAGACAGACATACACACAAATTCAACTGGGGTATACAGATGATGATGGCAACAGACATAAATATGCAGATGCACAATTTGTCTATTGGTGAATACTGAATACCATCAGAGTTCAGCTGGAGTAGAAATGATGATGAAGACAAACAAATATATACACACAATTTTAAATCAGTGCTGTGTTAAATGTTTCTTTATTGCATGTAAGCAGCCTATATTTATGTTATTTTGTATGATGGGTAACTCATGTTTTATATTGTACTGAAAATTAGTTGCAAATATAAATAAAATGATGTAGTTTTACAATGGCACAACAATGTAGTAAAATTTTGCACAACAATTGTATCCCTTTATTCATGTAATAGAAGACAAATAAAGAAGTTTGTGTGTGGGTGCCTGTGATTAAGTGACCACAATTTTGATGGGAAATTAAAAAAGGTTAATTTGAGCAATGATATTGGTGGCAAGACCACATGTTGGCCTACTAATTCTGCTTCTTTCATTTACTTGAAACATGTATATATCTGTGACATGTTGTTGTTCGTCCATCACAAGTGATGATGACCATTTGTTACATCCACTTTTGAAAATTCAATTTTAGTTATGTCCTTGATTATGAGTTCGTAGATGGCTAATGAGCCCTATTCGAGCTGTAAATGTCCTTGGACAGTTTGGACATGGAATAACGACTGTAGACGGATCTTGGTCTATCCATGACTTTCTAGCTGCTCTCCGCTGTTGAGCTGCTGCATTTCTCTTCTTTTCACAAGATGATGCGCTCTTTTTTATTTTAGAACACCATGTAGATCTGTTTTGTGCAAGTTCTTCCCATGTATCGTGGTCTATTTCAAAGGCTTTCAGTGAGTCATTTAACGAGTCCTTGTAGCGCTTCCTTTTGCCACCTTGAGATCGTATACCCTTCTCTAGCTCACCATAGAGAAGTATCTTTGGCAGACGATGATCTGGCATACGCACCAAATGACCTGCCCAACGAATCTGTGTCTGCATCAGGGTCGTGTCAATGCTTGGGATACCAGCTCTATCAAGGACAGTGGTATCTGGAATCTTGTCTTGCCATCTGATGTTCATAACTTTTCTGAGACAATTTGCATGAAAATGATTGAGTTTTTTCACTTGCCGTCTATACACAGTCCATGTTTCACTAGCGTAAAGCAGCACTGGAAGTACCACTGCTCTGTAAACTTTCAGCTTAGTCTGTAGGTTAATGCCATTTCTACGCCAAACATTTGCGTAAAATCTGCCGAAAGTACTGCTTGCTTTGGCGATCCTTGTATACACTTCATCATCAACGTTGGCATTTTGTGATAACGTACTGCCTAGATATGTGAATCTATTTACAACTTTCAGTGCTACACCATTTACCTTTATGCAGGGCTCGAGATAGCTTTTGCCAAGTGCTGGTTGTAACATGACTTCTGTGTTAATGGTAAGCCCAAAGTTGGTACAGGCTTTGGAGAATCTGTCTATAATACATTGTAGATCAGCCTCAGAGTTGGTATATCTGTGGCCTACTAATGATATGACATCCACCATTCATTGAAATTGTCGAAACATACATATCATTTATGTACATAAAACTGTGTGTCTGTTCTCTTGTCATGATCTGCCAGGAAACTAATAGAGCCACTGTCCTGCTACAAAAGTGATCTAATAGAGTTTATATTCATTCATTTTCCTTTTGCGCTGAAGTTAGCGCATAGGGCAGACATCAGATCTCTCCAATTCTGTCTGTTCACAGCTATTCTGTGCAGTTCTTGAATAGTATGAATATTGGTTGTTTTACTTTCTCTAAGTATTATTCTTCTGTGTGTTTCTTTTGGTCTACCCCTTGCTCTTTTGCCTGTAGGTATCCATTCAAGAGATTGGTGGTGTATTCTGTTGGTATCTGCGCATAGGACATGCCCGATGTAGGACCAATGGCGTTTTCTAGAGGTTTCTCTAATCAAGTCTGGGTCATTCCGTCGATCGTTGGATTAATCAACTAACATCGTAAAGTCCAGACCGATTTGTGTAACAGAGGTTATATAACGAACACTAAAAAGGACATTTTTACATTAGATTGTCATTGTATAAAATATCACAGAACTACCAGAAATAAAGCATCTACATTATTTAATGAAAGTTCATACCATAAGATTACTGCAGCAGTG
The DNA here is from genome assembly GCA_034231615.1 of Meghimatium bilineatum. Classification (NCBI taxonomy): domain Eukaryota; kingdom Metazoa; phylum Mollusca; class Gastropoda; order Stylommatophora; family Philomycidae; genus Meghimatium; species Meghimatium bilineatum. Next base: position 61,070,861 of record CM067322.1, on the reverse strand, counting down.
GTTCCATTAGCTCGTCTTCTTTCTTTTGTTTTATACCCATTTGTGCCTTGCAGCATCAGGGGTAGAAGAGTTCTCTGTGGATGGCTTTCTTGTGTGCTTTATAAATGTTTGTTTCCGTTGTCTTTTATTTCTGTAATCCACCATTTGCATGGTCTTCCCCTGGTTTTGTTCCATCATGTCTAAATAGTAATGCTTTATGAGTGGCACTATGTGATAGTTTAGTCTGAGGACTTTACAAGGACAAGTCATTTCTGTTGTAACAAGTTTTCTAATGGCTACCCTATCAATGTTGAACTTGCATTCAACTGATAAGGATGCAATACACTTGTTGCCAGAATGAGGAGTGTTTGTGGATGAAAATATATGTGTGCAAAGACTACTTTTGTTGTTTTTGCGAACAACTTACAAAAACGTCACAGGCAAAGTGCGATCGAAGAGTTCGCTGGAAATGCAACGTAAAAAACATGACCTATGAATTAATGAAAAGATCAGCACCAATCCTAACCCGACAATATAGGCCTACCTAGTGCCATACACCTAATGCATAACCCCTTCCCCCCCCCCCCCCCCCACAATCCCTTAAACTCTAGCAATATCTCTTCTCTTACATGCACACTCGTGGCATAATTTAAACTACTCTGAGATTGGCCATTATTTTTATTTCTGACAATACGATCCACAAATGAATAATTTCATAAAACAATTCCAAAAAATGTTTTGTAAAAGAAAGGCTAATTACAAGCAAATTCTATGTACATATAAACAATACAATTCAAGAAGAAGCTCTCACAGTCCAGTAGACATGTTTCTGCTGCCCACTAGTTATTATGCACTGTTCTACTATAAGATAGGACAGCCAAACTTCCTGAGACACTTTTTTCGACATGCATGGTAAGTCATCATTTTGTTATTTTTTTCCCCTTTTATGACCCCATCATCACACAAGTGATAACATATAATAAAATTGAGATGTATTCTGTACAGGACATTGCAATTTAACTATTCTTCAATTTTTAATTGCCACTAATATAATCTTCTTCTGCGTTCGTTCTCAAACTCCTGCAGATTATCAAGATGTAGTCCGGAGAACGGAATGCGTTGTGTCATGCTTTACAGCACTGCTGCGATATCTGCACCTTTCGGCCTGACACATCCGACTTCAGTATGGCTTTGGGTCACTGACCCTATATGGGATGTGACAACTAATATAATAATAAGACTCATAACCCGTCAGGGTCGTAGCGGTGTCATACTAGACATCAGCACAAGAAGCTCTTTTAACACCTCGTAGAAAAAATCACGTCTGATCATTCCTTGATGCTATCAATCCAGGATTTTCTTTGTTTGCCTCTTCTCCTTCCATCCTCAAATGCTCATTGCAAAATAATTTTTGAAAGTGAGTGTCACTATTGTGTCCCATCGTAGCGCCAAAACAGTGTGGATGTTTTCAAACAGCTTTCAAACCATGAGCTAATTCCATCAAGTTAGTTTTGTGAGGCAAGCTCACTATCAACTGTTACTGGGCTGACATATAAACATATACTGATATTTGATGATATTATGCTGTTGACATATAAGTTCTTATTTATTAAATAAATGTTATTTGTAGTGAAATGTCATTCCAGAATGTGTTTATGAAGGAGCATAGCATCCACAGTATGTGCGAGTGTACTTTAAACTAAAACCTTAAAAGTGTGATAGTAGTCATAGCATTATCTTGTAATCTGTTAATATTGTTATCAACGTTGTAAAGAGTTTTGCACATACCACCATGTGCTGGCGAACAATGTCATTTCATAATGACAGTTTAAAGATGGCCATAACACCATTGACTTGCACCAAAGAGGTGCAGTATTCTGTTATATATTTTTCTATCAGTTAAGGGGTGAAATCTATATACAGTTACTGACGAATGAAGGTCCGGTATGGTGGTGCATACCTATCAATCTAGCAATTGTATAAGTGAAATAAAATTGTTATTATATAATTGTTATTTATGTTTACAAGTAGGCCTAATTTGGTCATTGTAGTACTACGGCCTTCTAGTACTTGTGGTTCTTGATGTTTGTGGTTCTTGAGAAATTTACATACATGTGAAGGGTGTGTGTTGTTGTTATCTGTGTATCGATCGACCAGTCCATATTCATAGTAGCTTGAGAATAAACACGTTGGAAGTCTTGAATAATAGCACATATTTTTAGGATGCTGTATGGTTAATGATGGAAAACGTGTTGACTCAAGTTGTGAGGCGAGTGGGGGGACATAGAACCTGGTTCAAATCCCGTTTGCTGCATTAAGATTTTTCTTTATCAATGAAATAGGAAGTTTCTAAACAAAGTGAGTTCTGTCACAGACTCTTCACAGTCGGTTCAAGTCAACGTCTTCAATATTTCAATATTTATTATATCTTTTTATCTTCAGGGGTGTTTACTGTGCACTAACAGTTGCTCGTCTTACCAATATTTTAACTAAAGAACTGGCAGATGGAACCACTGACTTTATTAACAGGTGAGACCCCTTAGTAATTGATCACATAACAAATGTATTTCATTCAGAAAGTAGGAATAAAGAGGGAGTTGCATAGAGATTGACAAGATCTTTAACCTGTAGTGGCCCAGCTAAAAATAACACATACTTCGTCTGACACTCTGCCATTGTTTATAACTTCTAGTTTTTCTGCACATATTTGCTTTTTTTGGCGTAACGTTTTTATTTATTGAGTTATTTATTTCAAAATTGGAGACAATAGAGATAAATGGATGCTGAATATGCTTTGGAGGTGTTATTTACTTGTGGCTGTCCATGTTATGCTGTCTATCTATCTATAAGCTGTGACCATTGTTTGCCTTGCATCGTCAAGGGTAGAAGAATTCTCTGGAGACAGCTTTCTTGTGTGCTGTTTGCAATTCTGTAGATTTTGCAATTAGTGTTACCTATGTATCTTTCTTGTGTGTTTCTTGCTCTGGAACCTAGGGAAATAAAGTCTTAGGAGGTAGATGGCCTGGACGCAAAGGGTTAATAGCACCACCACATTTTATATTTGATTCTTACATATACTATTCATGAAATTATATAGACACAATAAATATGCTATAAAATATAATATAATATACAACATATTATATCTGGTAAACACTGTAATCCTGGATATTACAGACTTCAATAGATTATGTTGTATATACAGGTGCCAGACATATGAAGGAGGATTCTCAGGGTACCCAGGAATGGAGGCACATGGAGGTTATACATTCTGTGGCATAGCAGCACTTGTCCTCCTTGGTCATACTGAGTGCTGTAACCTTCGATCGCTTCTGGTAAGTGGAATCATTTTTGTGATTGTGTTAATTCAGTATATATTTGATTGTTTTCAGTTGCTATTTAAGTAATTGTGTTCACCCACTATTTGTGTGATTGTATTCAGTCACTCCCATACAGTAATAGATGATATTCGATATGTACATGGACTAATATGAGATCCCTGGAAGAGTAGTGTTAAATCACTTGCCCTGTGACTAGCAGACCTGAGTTTTGAATTCACTCATTGTTCATAGTTTGAAATAAAAAAGTACTCTTGTGGTTCACGTAGCCACAAGGAAGTGGAGTACCAAGCTCATGCTCTGGAAAGGTCAAGGAATAGCACCTACTGAGCAAATGAGGTAGGTAATGCTAGTCAGGCAGTTTCTGGTCAGTAATTTGCTAGGCAGTTGAGCACTTATGGGAAAACTATGTGCTGTGACCCTAGTTCTTAGCTCAGCTTACCTTTGCCTATGGACTGGTGTATCACATTTTTTTTACATTTAAACTCTAGGGGAAAGAAGAAAATTATGACCTTGGATTGATTCTAGCTTCTAGCAACAACAAAAAAAAGAATCATTTATATACTGGTGATGGTTTCGTACACGCTCATTTTGATGTTTCATGTCTTATTTTATCATTTGCTTATTTTGTGCCTCAGAGCACAGGGAATAAATGTCTGGGAAATAAATGTACTTCTCATAGAACTTTTCTTTGTTTGCTGCTGATGATACTGCATTGGTGGCAGACAGCTTGGGCATGTGACTTGTTCTGTAAAACTATCAGCATCACAATGTGTCAAGGATATACAGTAAGCAACAAGTATCACAGTAAATGGAAACTATCTACATTATGTTGACAATTTTTTAAACTTAGAAAAACTGAACTTTAAAATGGGAAAACTAAGATGATGGTGATGATGAAGTAATCCCTTTAGCTGTGAGTATGTAGCGCTTGGCAGCCCATAGCCTTTCTGAAAAAAGAACAGGTCCTCCTCAGTGAGTAATCGAGATGACACTCGAGCTCATAAAATTGGCTGTCTCAAAGGCATCGTTTAATAGGGTGGTTTATGTTTGGTCCTCAAGGGGATGCATTTTAGTGTGACAGTAACCCAGGTCTTTCCATGAGTATAGTATAGATTTCTGAGCCAACTATCTCATCATTCTTCTGCAGACCAATCTGCAATAATTTTACACCTAGCATTCCCAGCATCCTAGAAGTATGCCACAAAATGTCAACCTATGCCCCAACTTTCCTTAGTCACCCCCTAAGACATGCCTGGAAAGTTAACAGTGGTCCTATTCTTTTCTCCCTTAACTAGAAGGCTCTGGTTGCTACAAAGGTGGGAAAATAAAGATACTGGTAAATATTTATCAAGCATATCTGCTAGGGGTACTATATTATACCCCTGAAACATGGAACTGTCTATTACAAATATTTGAGAAGTTTAACACCTTCCACCTTTGCTATCTTTATAAAACCATGAATATTAAGTGGCAAGACAAAATCACCTTATATATAAATAAAGATGTGAATAATGCATATATTTGTTTCTTTTTTTTGTGTTGTATGTGTGATATCAAAGGTGTGAGAAAGTTGAGAAATGTGGGGAGAAAATGACATTGAAAATCTATTAAAAGATTGGAAAATAATTTCTAGATACAGCTATACTTGAGCAATGTGTGGCAACACTGATAAAATCCTCCTAAATACCTATTCCTGTTATATATATATGTTGTTTCATAACCAAAGTAACAAAATATGAATAAACACATAAAACATGAAATCACATATGATTTTGGTTCGTTCAAGACTAGGCCTTGCCTGACATACAACATAATTTTAATAAACGCAGATCAGTGGCACCCCTGATAAATATTGTGTTTATGTTATTCCATAAATAAAGAACATTCTCATAATATTCCACTAGAATATTAACAATAAACAAAGCAAATAGATTTTACTTACCATGTCAATCTATGCTGATCACAGTGATGTACATGCTGTTCAACATTAGAAATTTTCAATTAAACAAAATCCTAGTTATGTCCAGGTCCATATGAATTGATGAAAGATCTTATCTATTCTCTGAAAGTTAGCATTTTACTAATATTTTATATGGCAACAACTTTAACTCCCAAGAAATCATCATCGGGAGATAATCCATAAATATGGCATCTGAATTCGGCCCAGACTTTCAGTGAAAAACATAACTGGCATGCTCCATCTTATGATCGAAGTGTGAAAAGGAATTTTTACCTTCAGGCTGTGGCGTAGTCTCAGCTTCGTATGGTGGGAAATAATTGTTACATGAACCTTTCTTTGCGTAGTTCTGTGCTCTATGAATTGGGGTATAGCAACCCACGGCATATTGCACCGCCAGTCGCTTATTAGCGTATATTCGTTATCGTAATGTGCCACCAGTAGCATCATAAAGGTTAATCAGGTCCCAATTTTTCTAGGACCTGACAGGAAGGCAAAGAATAGTAAATAATCCTGCCTTCAGGACAAAGAAGTGACTGAGTGTTGTGCTGTGAGTTAACACTCCATGCAGTAGAAAATATATTGCAAAGACCAACAATGCAGGACTTTAAAGAATCAAATAATGTTGAATTGTTGTAAACTAGTAGCACAATGTATCCAAGCGCAAATGGTTCAAATCAGAAATATAAATCAAGATTGGTCTACTTCAGAGGTGGGTAACCTTTTTCTGTATACTAGATTGAGCTTTTGTGTGGTCAAAAAGCTTATTTTTGCCTTTGGGAGTTACAAGTAGTGTTCCTGAGCTCAGGAGTGAGTGTATATAGTACTTTTAGATCAGCCTGTCTGGAAGGAAAAAATAATAAAAATAATTTGGTGGACTGGATTAGGCACTTTTGCCACTCCTGTTCTACGTAATTAAATTTAGAAGTATTCATTTTACTTACGTTTAGAATATTTCTTATTTGCCACAGTTTATTTCTGAAATTTCTTTTTTCACAATTTTTTTAGCGTTGGACTGCAAATAGACAAACACAGCTTGAGGGAGGGTTCCAAGGAAGGACAAACAAACTTGTTGATGGCTGTTACTCTTTCTGGCAGGGAGCCACATTCCCAATTATCCATATGATCAGTTGCACAGATGGTAAAATATCTTTGTTTTTATCCATATGATCAGTTGCACAGATGGTAAAATATCTTTGTTTTTATCATTATGATCAGTTGCATGGGTTGTAAAATATTTTAGTTATTATTATATAATCAGTTGCACAGATAACAAAAGAACAGCTACTACACCATATAAATAGATTCCACACAACATGTAGCGACTTTAAACTGAAGATAAACACAGAATAAAACTGAGGTAATGTCAATCATAAAAACAGAAAAATTACTATTCTAATCGATGATAACAACTTAAACAGGTGAAAGACTTCACTTATCTTGGAAGCATCATATCGTCGGATGGGAAAACACTAAAGAAATCCAACATAGATGCAGTGCAACATAGCATACCAGATCTTGGGGAAGATGTCTTCTATTTTCAAAAACAAATATGTGAGCATGAACACCAAAACTGCACTATATAAAAAGATCATCATACCATTACTATGCTACCAATGTCAAACGTGGACACTAACAGCAGAATCCAAAAGCAAACTTGTACAACAGAAATTACTTGTCTACATCAAATCCTCAGAGTAACAATAAGAGACAGAATGAGAAACGAAAATATCAGAAGACTAACAAACACAATACCAGCTCTGGATTACATCAGAAGGCAACAGGTTAAGTAGTTTTTGCATGCTTCCAGACTACCATCAGACAGTGCTCCTCAAAAAGCATTACTATACAGACACACTGAATATAAAGTCATGGGGGAGACTTTGCAAATGATGGATTACAGGAGTATAAGAGTCAATGAAAACAAACATATATGAAGCACATAAAAAAGTCATCTCCAGAGAACTCTTCTACCCTGATGATGCAAGGCATAAAGGGGTACAAAGCGAAAAGAAAGAAAGATATTAAAAATCTGTATTATTTTTTTTTAGTCTAAATACTGCTTATAAAATAATATTTTTGCTTAGTGTACACCAAACGTTGTATCTTGAACAAATAATATTTTAGTATCACATATAAGAAAACGTCATAGATTAACAACATGAAGGAACAGACAGGATTTGAATTCTGCACACTCATCTTCACCTCATACAACAGGAGAAAAATTAGTAGATTTCTATGTGTTGACGGATCTTCCACAACACCTCTATTGACTCACCAAGCGTCTATTTTTCTTACATATTTGTTAGTTTTTCTTGATTAAGGTCTTTTGTCTGCAACTTAGCAGTTGTCCTTGTTTATATCATTTATATTTGTTACAATTTATATTATTTTTAATTTTATTTAATTATTGTAACACATAATTACTAAATCACAACAGAGGTAGGGCAATGTCAAAACATAAACTGTGCATTGCAGAAGGAAATAAACAGCATTGCTTCCTGTTCTGATGTTTCTGAGGCACTGATCAACCAAGCGAAGGCAGTGATGACATGGTTTTCCCTTTAAATTCACATTGTAAATCTGTGATGCCAACTGTGAAGATAAGAGGGCACAATATAGTCAGAATGTCATTATTGCAATACCTTGACATGCAATTCAATCATAATTTTTTATTTTGGGAATGCATCAATCATGTTATCACAAAAGCTAGCAAAGGTTTTTCAGCCTTGAGTGATGGCAGCAGCTGACACTAAACAATCACAGCTCATAATCTTTTATGAGCCTCTGGTTATTCCTGTTATTAAATATGAAGGGCAATCATCACCATCAGTCAAATGCAGGTTGAAAGGCTGGAGAGAATTCAAAAAGCTATGTATGTCATCCTGGGTTGTACAAGGGCACACCAAGTTTGGCTATGAGGTTTCTTTTTGACTTTCCAAGCATGCAGGATGCACTGAGGATACTGCAGATTTGTGCACTAAAGGCATTAATCCAGGCGACTAATGAATACCTGTCCAAAAGATTTTTGAAGAGGCTTCCAAGACCATCATTACTCTCAATAGAGTGTGCACAAAGCGTAATGCTGTGAGCCTTGACACCAAGGTCAAGGCACTCATCTCCTAACATGCTGATGACACAGATGTTATGATTTACACAGATCAGTCAGTCATCCATCACCAACAGTACACATGGGCCTTCACCGCCAGATCATGTGGAAGAATAGTTCATGAAGCCAGTGGGGCCTTCACTGTAGCAAGTAGTCTCTAGTGGTGTAGGTGTCTGAATTAATGAAAACCCAAAACCAGCTGGAATTGTAATCCTATTCTCATGCATGCATACTGAGTGACTCAATGTGTATGATCCAGAAAGTGAAAGCTGGTGAACTGTATAGGTGATGGGTGAAATATTTGGAGAAGGCTAAGAATTGGATCTTATCTTTGTTCTCAATATGTTGGTTGTAACAGATGAACCTATGGACAAAGCAGACATATTCAATGCTCTATGAGTGCACTACCATAAGATTTTGAGGTCAATGAGCATGAGTCAGTATCAAGAATGCATGAATTGGGAGTGAAGATCTGCATAGCGCAGAAAGAACATCTCACAAACATTTCTAAAAAGGACACTCAACCAACACAGACAGGAATAAATCATCAGTTGCTATACTCTTGAAGATTTACAGAAGCGAAGCAACTATGGACATATCCTGTGTGCAAAGACGATAATCAACATATCTAAACCGTATTAATATCAGCCTATTTTTGATATTGTAGCCCGCACATTTTGATCAGATATTTTCTGACATTTTGGTTATTAAATGCTACGGATGATTTTTGTGAATCATGCTTATTGTTGAATTTTGCTTCTCTGGGTCATTAGTTTCTTTATGAGACCATTTATAGATAATCTGTAGGTGATCATTGGCATACTCCTGTAGTACATGGAATAGAGTAGGTTTCAAGGGTGATGACCTCATTGGTAGATCTGATTGATAGAAATTAGCTCCTTTGCTATGATTGCTCTAAGATGGACATCTGATGACAGAGAAAGCACAGGGGAGACCCAACAACATGAATGAGAACAGTAGGAAGGACAGGCATTGAAAGAAATGAAGAACTACAGAAAATGGCCATGGACATATGAATAGTGTACCTTTGTTGCTGCCTCAAGTGTCAAAAACTAATATATTAAATGATCATTCAGGTAAATTATTATGAAAATGTGCAGAAATGTCTTGAACTTCATGTGATATTACAGAAGTATTATACCTGTTATACCACTTATTTTATAAATGATTTTCTGTGTTCGCAGATGATGACCAAAACTTAAGTGCTGCCAGATGGATGTTTCACCAAGAGGCTCTGCAGGAATATATTCTCATTTGTTGTCAGCACTCTTATGGAGGTCTGATAGACAAACCTGGCAAGTAAGTGCAAAAACATTTTCTGTGTATGTTTGTAATATCAGTCCTTAACCTTACAGGCAACGATGCGTCCGTAGACTCCCATAGATATCGCCTGAGTATAGAACTTCACGAAGTAAAGCTCATATGATGTAGAATTCCTGCCACACAAAGCTAGAAATACATCACAGCCTAAAGGTCAAATTCCTTTACACATTATGATTGTAAGAAGGGAGAAAGCCGACTGATTTTGTCAACGAATTTCTCGAACAAAGGCGTCCATTTCGATGCCATATTTTACTATCAAATGGAGTACTGTGTGGCAAGTGATCGTGACTACATGTTTTAATTTTTGTTTTTTGTGTTCCTTTTGTTGTTATATTATAAGAATGTTTGTGTATTCATTGAAAAATATAAAAACAATATGTATCAGGTATGCCAAGTCTTGGATTGGAAAATAATTACATTGTATGTCGGCCTAGACCTTGTGTTGGACGGACAAACATTGTATGCAAATTCTTCATGTTTTACCAGTTTGTTCAGTCCATATTATATTAGCTTGGATATGAAACAACATATATACAACAGGTATAGGTATTTAGAATGGTTTTATCAAATGTGTCACACATTGCTCAAGTATTAGGGTCGTCAAAAAATTATATTTGCGATTTTTTAAATAACGTTTTGAGAATTTTTTCCCCAAATTTTTAATTTCACAACTTGCTCGCAACTGTCATATCACACATACAACAACAAAATCATTATATTTATTATTTACTCTTTTATTTACATGTGTAAAAATTATTTTGATATCCTTTAAAACAAAAAAAGTTATCACGTTTCAAAACACTCACCATAAATAATGCAAATTTTCCAAAAATAATTCTGGTCCAGTGGAAAGATTGCACAATTTTAATTTAGGGTTCTAAAGAGTAATTTTAAAGAGTATTTAAAAAAAAAACACTGCGCTCATGTTGCCCGCTTTAGAAAGCAATTCTTACGGCAGGTGACATAACTCAAATTTTGTTCCATTTACCATTCATATCATGTATATTCCTCTGTATTCTCTGTCATTATTTATTCTCTATATTATAATCACCTGTATTATCTATTGTTTACCTAGAGCTTTAACTTATTGTGTCAAATGTTATTATAATTGTTTCTTACATAAATTTGACATAAATAAACTTTGTTTTCAATTATTTATTTATTATTTGAATAATTGTCATTATCCAGGGCTAGAGATCACTACCACACTTGCTACTGTCTGAGTGGCTTGTCTGTAGCTCAACATTTTTTAGGAGGTCTCCTGAGCAATGATATTATTATTGGAAATCCACAAAATAGACTTGTAAGTACCACCAATGGTTATTTTTTTATATCTATAGATAGGATGCAGTTTTATAGTCACACAGCTGTATATTTTAAATTACGAGTGAACAAGAAACTAGACACTTGAAAATTGCGCGTATTCAAACTCATGGGTGAGCATCTGTGGTCAAGTTGATAGCAACCCAGGTAACTGCAAAAAGGTCAACCATGTGCATCAATAACTGTGACTACTTTTAGAATAGGTGTAAAACAAAAGTTAAGCACACATGCTAGCTATCTAGCGGTATGACTACTAGTGTCTACCTGACATTGTAATTGGTATAACACTGGTAATATACAAACCACTGCTGAAGTCGAGTGTGTCTGCCAATTGGCATAAATAAAGCCTTGTCATCACACTTCCGTTCTCTTCTCTGGCCTACATTCTTTTGGAAATCTAGTAGGTAAAAAACCACACTTATTAGCACTCTTATGGTGAATCAGGCATTTCTGTTAGCCATTTAAAAAGTATACTTTTTTATAACTTAGACATTTTTACAGGGCGTTCTATGCTGACAATCCTGACAATGTTTGTTGATAGTGTTAAAATTCATTCTCCAAAACTCCCACTGAATCTACACTGGATGTAGTTTAGAGAACAAAAATGTGTTATGTTGGCATTTTATTTTCATCAATTGACTAGATTTCCAACAGAATGTAGGCCAGAGAACGAAGTGTGATGACATGGCTTTATTTATGGCAATTGGCAAACACATTCAACCTCAGCAGTGGTTTGTGTATTACCAGTGTTATACCAATTACAATGTCAGGTAGACACTAGTAGTCATACCGCTAGTAGGCCAGCATGTGTGCTAAACTTTTGTTGTACACTCATTCTAACAGTTGTCACAGTTATTGATGCTTGACCTTTTTGTAGTTACCAACACAAACATCTTCTGTGGGCTGCAGAATGTGTTTTGGTTTTTTAATTCTTGTGATAAAAATTATCACTGTATCAGTGCCATGGTGAAATTTTGAGAATCACTGGAAGCACACAAGAATACACATATACATTCACAAAACTTCATTACCATGTGCTTCAAATTTTAGCCAGATTGCACTGACACAACCTGCTACCAGGGCAGTACTTCGAGGTGAAGTAGAATTTAGTCAGCTTTAGGTCATTGACTTTTATCTCATTTAATGTCACTCTAGACTTGTTTGCTATCACCGGTTACAGCGTGGCAAGTTTGAAACCATGTACGGACAAACAAAAAATCTAGGTTGTGATTCTCGTTTTACACGACCACTCCTCCAGTTGACTCAGCTGTAAATAGGTACCTGATGCATGAGTTAGGGGGTGTAAAGACATCAAGTAAGGGAACTGTCTACTCCCACCTAATAGTTGCTGCGGTTTAGTACATGAAGAGTTATCTTCATCCCCGACAGTAGGTTGCTCCCATGGGACCTACCTTTACCTCTAGACATGTTGGAGTTTACACTATAAATGTTCTCTTCAGAACTACAATATATTTATAATATAACTGTAATTAAGTAGAACTGTACTAAGCATGTTGTAGAATAATATAAGATTCATCATATTTGCTTGCACAAGGGTTGCCCACTTTAGTGTGAAATTGTTAACTCAGGTGGTAGTACTGTGTATCTTTGTAACAACATGCTATTGGTTAATATTTTCCATGCATATGTCACATTCTGCTATGTAACAGAAATTGGTGAGAAATGTGGGACGTTGTCCAGAATCATTTATCAGCATCAGAATAATGTTCAAGCTTATTCAGCTCATGACTGCATTTTCATTATCAAGCGTTGTGGTGGCAAAAAAAATCATGCGCATCTACCATACTTGGTACAGAATGGGGATCTCCGTAGTGCAGTGTTCAGACCCCGTGATTTGTGTTCATTAGGTTGTAGGTTCTAAATAGAAACACCCAAGTAGCTACCTGGGTCTGGACCTAGATCAGGTTGCAAAGAGTAGGACCATTATCTTCTTTCCAGGTATGTTATAGGTGGTGACTAATGAAACTTGTAGAATGGGCTGACAATTTGTCACATGTTAAAAAATCATCACTGTCGTGACTTGTCTCAATTTGTTACTTTTGTCTTTTATCATATAACCCCCGCGGATGATGAAGAGATGCAGGCCAGCGGACATTGCTCCTTTATCTTTTGTGGCAGACTCCTAGTTGATGGGGAATACTAGATGTGCCATCACTGTGGATGGGTCAACAAATCTAATAGAAGAATGATACATTAGTTGGCCCAGAAGTGAGTGTTGTACTCCTGGCAGGATGTGATAATTCTGTGATACTGGCACACTGGAGTGCCTCCATTTGGGGACTAAATATACATTCATAAACCCCTTTACATATCCAAGCCTTTAAGACCTTATATGAGTCTGGGTGTTGCCTCAGTTATTTAATCGAGAAGAACCTGTGCTTTTCTCAGAAAGGTTATGGGCTGTCAAAAGCAGCCTGCTTATAGCTAAAGGGGTTAGTTAATATCATCTAAATTTAAGCAGAATGTCTTGCTTATAAGTACATTTTTTGGAGGTTTCCGAGTATTATTTCTTGAATTACTGAGGCTGTGATTGATAATCTGTGCAGACAGACTACCCTCTGGTAAGAGGGTCAAAGTATGCATGAGAAAACTCAAGTATATTTAAGTTAACCTACTGTGTTTTTTGGGCACAGTGATTCTTATTACCAAATATGAATCTGATCTTTGGACATTAATTTTCTCTGATGAAACGGACTTAACTACCAAACTGGAGATATGGTTTGAGTTCCGCAGTGAAGAAAATATGGAAGTTGTAAATCATCCTGCATGGGCAGAGAGACTAAACTTCATTCTGGAATCAAGGTTAAGTACCTTGACTCTTTCATGCCAAAGTGTACAATTTTTTAACCATCCCTCATAGTATAGAAACATGTTTGTATCTTATAGTCAATGAATTTGATATTTCAATACCACAGAGACCGATACAGCCAGTGTATAACCTCAGTATTGATTCTGTCATAATGGCTCAACAACACTTTGGTGGAATGAAAGTTCCCACTGAGAATTCAACAGTGAAAACAGAATCGTCGTCATCTTGAATGTCATGGATGATATCAGTTTACACTCTTCAATGTCCAAGTGGACATTACTCAAGTGATCAAGTATCAGTCGTGGTCATGGACGTGTAACAATCTTTCAAGACAAAGTTCATCTGCATTCAGTGTATCATTGTATTGCACCATATATTGAGGAAGATTAAGGATGAAATAGCATGTGATTTACATCTTTCAAACAGACCAGATTTTATTTGGAATATCCAGCTATTAATTACCTCAGATAAAAATTAAATGTTGTGATAATCTAAGGAGCAAATATCATATTTGTATTTTTGAATATTTCCCATAGCATCACTTTCTAAGCAGATCATTTACTAAAATGCAACTTTTTTCTTAGAAATAAATCTCGCTAATTTGTTCTACAATTATTGTGCACATATGTAATATATAACAATTTACTTTAAAATAAGTTTTTAAAAAACTATATTTTCCCCTAAAATATGCTTGGATCAGAAACTAGTTAATATGTTGTAGTTTTCTCAGAATTTTATTTCATTTTGTAAACTATAATATTTCTTATATGTGGTACCAAGTATGTGATCAGTTTAGAACATTGTCTATTTGTCTACATTTAGTGCACTTCTGTTGTTTTTTTTCTTAGTTGTTAAAATTCAGCTGTTTTAATTATATACAACATACATCATGTATACTGTGTTTATTCCTCTCAATCACTCTTGTAATATCAAGTGCTAGTTTCTTTTATATCTTTCCTTGTCAGGTGTTCCTTGATCTAATCTTCCCTATTTGTGGGTTTCAAGTAATATACACATGTAATATAGAACTTGGTTATATATATATATATATATATATATATATATATATATATATATATATATATATATATATATATATATATATATATATCCCAAAAACCTGCAGGATGTATTCTGAAGAACAGAATACTGTGTTACAGCTTGGTTGCGCCTTTTGATCTTACTTCAGCATGGCTTCTGGGTAACTTTGACACTATACACTAGAGGAAAAGCACTGCACACATGTAGTCGTTAGTGCTTGTGAGCACTTTTGAACTTGCATGACACAAGCACATGTTCTTACAGGAGCACCAAGGTTCATGAGCACCATGTTGACACCTGTTTTATTGGATGAGAATACTAATTCCACTCCACTTCCCAGCAAATCTGCAATCATCTCTTATGATATGCACAGTAGATTACAGTGTCACTATTATTTGATCCCCTTTCAGGCCTCTTCAAGAATGGTCATCATATTATTATTAATATGGTTCATATTATTAGGGTTTTCCTGAATTAATTAATCATCTATACTAGCAACCATTAACCTTAGGCATGCTGTGTTTACAGTTACGTAATTTCACTCCTGTCGCGGAATTGGTTTTTGGAAATGTTATGCAATCGTCGGTGGCTGTTTTGAAATCACAATAACTTTTTTGTTGTTACAGATATTTAAATAATATTTGCACATAAATAAAGAATTAAATTCTGCATATATTGGTGTAAGTTTTGTTTGTGTGTGTGTGATATGAGATGTGTGAGAATGTGATAAAGACAGATTTAGACCTATCTAGATCTAGGCATACTGTATTTTTGATAGATCGACAGCTGTGAAATCTGTTGACTATTATATATTTTACATAATGGAAACCTCATGGCATATTTTAAATAATGAATATAACTTACCTCTCAAGTTTCTCACTTTTCCAGCTGAAAAAATGATGATTTCACTGAATATACGATGATAGAAAAGTATATTAAACTCGATTCACTGTCGTGTCACTTTGCCGTGATGCAGATGACTAAAAATTGTTCTGATTTCCATTTCACTTCATATTCGGTTCAGTAAATAGTTCATAAATTTTTAAAAAATGGTTTAAGTTAATTTAAATTCAGCACGTGCAGTGGCTCATGTAAAAAAATATGCTGATGTGTTTTTAATGGTTGCTAGTATATTTCAACCTTTTTTTTTAATCTACTTGTATTTTTGTCTTCTATAAGTTATGTTGATCTGGTTGATTTCAGGCATAGTGTACAGATAGTTGAGAAAAATATAAATAGTTTATATGTGATAGTTTTGGTTGCATTTCATGTTTCTCAAACATGGAGATGATTGTATGAGTTGTCTGCTCCATTATATGCATTATTTGGGTTAAATACCATGGGTTTCAGCTGTGAGAATTGTGTGGGCCTTCAGATAAGCTTCTGTTAGAGTTACCATAACATTTATATTGGTTTATATTGTTAATTATATTAACACTTTTCTGACCAAGTTCGAAGATTGTCAAATGTTCATTATATACCCTTGGTGCCAACTCAATAATATGTATTATGATACTTCAGTAATATTGCAACTGTGTAGATATTATTACTAAAAACAGCCTATCCAGTAAAATATGTCATTCTAATATTGCTGTGCCACTGAAATAAAATGTGGTTTGCAGGTGGATCTTTTAATACTTAGTCATTCTGAATTTTTGCAGGTAAGTATTTCAGTGTGTTGACTCTAACGTCAAATTATACTAGCATTATATTAAATTTTATTTTTTAAACGCTGTCATTTTTGCAAGAATTTGCTAACAACCTTGATAATGGAGGTTAGAGGAATCTCCCTGGCATAGTGGTTAGCTGTTCGCTTTGTGCTAGAGAGGTTCCAGGTTTAAATCCTGCTCACATCTTGTTTACAAAGTGTTTTTTTTAAAATCCAATGGATTATCACTTGAAGTTACGTGTTATGAGGGGTAATCTTCACAGGCATCATTCCGCTTCTTTGAGAGGGGCCAGGCTATCTTTACATATAGGGTATCTGAATACAAGTCAATCTTCAAGTATACTGTGGTTTGTTAATCTGTAAAGTGTTAAGCAAACTAGGAGGACCAATGTAATTTCTTTGTCTGTCTTCTTCCTCAGTAGCCTATTCAAATTAGTTCAGCCTGTCATGAGCACAATGTTTCTGCTGGCATTTATGATTGGAATATATATAAAAAATGCACTAGGAAGTAAACATTTTAAAATATTATAACATATTTGCAAGAATAAGAATGAGTAGAAGAGCCTTTTTAATTTGTTTCTAGTAACATCTGGGGCAAGGCAATGATGACCCTTAGTGAAAACAAAACAGAAAAGACAATTATTTTCCAGTTCACTTAATCCTGTTTTTAACCAAAAGGTTACATGAAAATGATTACTGAAAAATAACACATGAATAACAATGGAGGACAAAATATTGATTTATTAATGAACAAAATGGTATTTGAATCCAAACTGATTGGATGATAAGCCAATATGGTATTGAGTGAGTTCATCTTGAATTATAATTACTGTTGTCTTTAAAAAGTTATCGGTACTCTCTTTTATCTATGGTTTTTCTTATTCCAAAGTCTCTTAAAAATAGAATCAATGATATTGTAGCATCAGGCACAAAATGTATAACTTTGTCACTGAAAGCTGCAGATCATCTTTCTTACAGACTTTCTCCAAAAGTCAAACTTTGTGTAAGACAGCTTTATCAATACCAGCTAAACGATCATCATTAATTCTTTAGTAAACTGAATTAAAATTACGCAATCTTTCCCTGCCACCAAATTCTTGTTTGAAAATTTGTGTTATTTTTGGTAGGTGTTTTGAAAATGCACTACCTTTTTTGTTTTTAAAGATTTTAAAATAATATTTGTACATATGTAAATAAGGAATTGAATTCTTCATATATTGGTGTAAGTTTTGTTTGTTTATATGTGACATAAGATGTGTGAAGAGATTGTAAAGATGGGAAAGGAGCTAAAATTTTTAAAACAAAACCAAAAATACTATTAAAAATGACTTCTTTATTTTCTGAAGTGGTAACCCTGATAAGACACTTAACCTTTAGCAAGCCAGATTAAAAAATATGAAACGTCTCCCTGCCACCGGATTCTTTTTTGAAAATTTGCGTTATTGATGGTGACTGTTTTGAAAATGTGATAATATTTTGGTTGTTAGAGATATTTAAATAATATTTGCACATATAAATAAAGAATTGAATTGTGCATATATTGGTGTAATTTATGTACGTGTGTGTGTGTGTGATACCAGACGTATGAGAAAGTGGTAAAGACGTTTTTCACAAAAAACATATATTTTATAACAAATAAAGAGGGAAAAAATAAGAAAAAAAAATAACTTACCTTACATATCGAATTCCTTGGCAACACTGTCAACTAAATCACGCAAATCTGTTGTATTTATGTTCTTTCACTGCGAAATTATCAAAATATAGCCGGGGGAACTGTATAAAACATGTAGATTTGCAGTAAAATCTTTCTTTGAGCTTAGGCCTAGAGTTATTTTTTCTGCCACTTCAAAATATTCGATATCAAATGTACAAGTCCCCAAACCAGCACGGCATTCTGTATATTCACTGCAGTGAAACTAAATAACCTAATAATCCATGATTCAAGCCACGATTCAATGTTATTTTATTCGAAATACGATGAAATAAAGGTCTGTAAAACCGATCCATCATCATGGCATCGTGCCGGTGTACAGATGTGGTCAGATTAATTGCTCTTAAACTTTTACGAATAGCTAGCCATTCTTAAAAACGATCATGTCGGAAGTGGTGGATGTACCGGCTTCGATTGCGCATGTCCCCAGCTATGTGCACGGACTGTGGTACGTATAAATCTCACGATAATCTCGCTGGGTGGGACGGCCCGCCATCAGCGTGCGCGGCCATTTTGTTTTTCGGCGGCTGGATATGATATCGGCTCGGTGAAGGTTAAGTCTTGTGTTTATGTTGTTTCATAACCAAACTACCATCATATCAATGGAGAAATAAAATTTAAAATGCAGATTTAACTTACCTTGCCATAAAATTGTTCTCTAGACATAGATCTATTCTTATTGATAATCGCATCAATACATTAGGTCTATGGCCTTTACATAATGGAACCATTGTGTCATGACCACATATTTACTTTGAAAGTCATTCCCAAGAACTCATCATCAGAATTATAACCCATAATGATTTACTTAAAACCTGATAAAACCAAAGTCTATAAAAACCTGATTTGTATTTTGCCAATTTGTTGGTCTGGACGAATCACTCGGATTTTAAAATTAACACAATGGGGAACAGGAAGTCTAATCGAATAGCTAGCTAGGATATGCAGATTCAGGTCACATGATCAATTAAACATCATGTTGTTCCCATCGCTAAATCAATTCATAGCAATGAGCGAGTACACAGCAGGAGTGTTGTGAACCTGGCAGATCATGATACAGGTTAATTTGTTATTGCTTTGTAGCAGCTGCTATTCCTCTGTAACAGTATATTACACTTTAGTTTCAAACATTCCTTATACCTCTACATTTCTCTTCTAGCTATTGGTCAATACATTTTTTTAACGTTCTCAAACTCCTGGTTCTCTCATGTAGCAGGACATTGGTCTTGCTAGATATCCAACTGGATATAATCCTAACAATGGAGATACATTGTTAGTTTTATTTGTGCTAATTACTTGACACATCCTACTTCAGAAGTGGTATGTGTAAGTTCAGTTTTACCAATTCCACAGAATGGTGGACATCTGTAGAAAGGTAGCAAAACTATGCTTCACAGCCTGTTTATCATCCTGTTCACTCACCTGTTTTGTCACCCATTTAGAAGTTTGAGGTCTATGCGTAACCATTTGCCACTGTCTTGAGTCGCTGGTCATTTCATTATCTGCACTCATTAATTTAATTTACTTAGCATGTTGGAATCATTCTCATTTACTATATTCCAATTGAAGTTTAAAATCTTGCAGAACTGTTTCCACTTAGCAAAGATTTGGCTGGAATATTATATCTACATTTTAAATGATTTGATTTATACAATATTTTTAAAGTTAATTCTAAATGATAATTGGGTATCATCTCCACAATGAATGTTGACTAATGGATCTCCAATATCTCTATTATCTACATTCTATCAAACTGTTCTATGCCCATCACTTAAAACTTTAACTGCTAAGTTATTCTCAGTAAATGATTTCCCAGCTGTGCTAAATTATTTTCCAAATGACTTTCCCTTTGTGCTGAATTTTTTTGCCTACAAAAGTAAGAAAGCTTTCACAGTACTGGCTTTTTATTGCCACCAAAAAATATATACTACATGGATAGTTTGACACATACTGGTACTTAGTGATTTCAGAGTGATATCATTTTTAGCAATGAAGGAATAGAAAACCCAAAAAATGGGTTAAAACTCAGCTTTAGCAGTAAGGTAGAGGAATGTGTACACTTGTGCACAGCAGCTAAAGGGTTAATGTGTCCTTTTCAATAATATTATTGTAATCCGCTAGATGATTTATTTCCCTCTAGTGTCGTTAGTTGTTATCATCTGTGTCATAGATCTTTATATGTCCAAAATACTTTGTCACTGTTATCTTTTTCAATAATTCCTTTTACATTCCTGATGTTTAAATTTTTTAATTGTAATATTCTAAAGTTAAATAAACTTTTAAAACATAAATAAGGGTACTTTTCTGTTCAGTGGCCATAAATATTTAGCAAAATAAACTCTATTCAGAAACTAAATATAACATAACAGTAAAAACAAGAACCTGGTGGCCAACAGTCCTTTATTGCATTCAGAATAGGGTTCTAAAGGGCTCTACTTACTATATTCACAACATGACTTTTGAGATGTTTTCTAGCCTTTCCATGATATTCCTTGTTTCTCCATTGTACTCTACCTACAAAGCTGTATTGAACAATGATTTTATATTGACATGCACTTTCAGCAAAAATATGTATCTAAAAAGTATGACTGTGTAGTTACATAGATGGTAACTATGTACAAACACAAATTGTATGCCCGCTAAACAGAAAAGTACTAAAATAAAATAAAGTAAAAAATATATTGCTGTAATAAACAAAAACTTTAGTTTCCAATCTTGGTCAAAATATTTCTACTGACTCCTAATCTGCTAAAAAAATTTATTCCTTCAAGTATTTACATCTGGCACATAATTTATAATTTTCAAGATTTCTACATTTTATTTGTTGTGTAGGATGTATGTACACTGACCAGAAAATAACATCTCATTAACTTTTAATTTCAAAATATATTATCTCTATATTTAGCACACTTCAATTGATTTCTTTTTAAATTGGTATGCAAAGGCAGAGTTGCTTTCAAAGATATCAAATAAATTGTTTTTGTATTTTAGCATTCATGCTTAAACTCTTGCTGGATCTCTATAGCAGCAAGACAATGGTCCTATTAGACTTCCATCAGGATGTAACCCAGAAAAATGAGATGTGATGTCACCGTTTTATTTGAGCTAAAGATCCAATTCATTTGAGAAGTGAATAAATTATTATTTCCAATAAATATATTTTTGGTAAATGGAACAATTATCTATGGAAAACATCAAAACCTAACAGATACCAACAATAGCCAAATGATACTGTATGTATTATCTTCTATGATTTCTTGCTTCATTCAAGGCCATACATAAGGTTTAGTACAGTTGTTTTTATTAAGTTTTTGATATTTTTGAGGGAAAGTGAACCAATGTTTTTTTTTCACACCATGAATAATAGACAAACATTTTCTCTAACAAAATATATAATTAATTAGTTATGTCCATATATGGACTATTGCTATTTTCTAAGTTCAATAGCTGCCAAATGATATTACAGAAATAATGACACAGATATTTATTGTCAGTTATATTTTTAACAGTTATGCAAACAAAACATGCTGTACCTTCCCATACAAGGTGCTGCTTTGCCAAAGACATCGGGGGTCTGGGATTTGACCTGTGTATTTCTCACACACTCGCCTCGTTCGCTTGAGATGGCCTTCCAATCCATCGCCAAGCACCGTCATTTGTGTTTTGACTCTTTGCCATTGCGTAGTAGGTAAAATACGAATCTCGAACAAGGAGCTTCGCAGTAGGCCCTTGGGCACTCAACTCTCTCTGTATGAGCCATGTTGGGCAATGGCCAGCAGTCGAGTTGGGCTAGGTTTACAATATCGTTAGAGACTTGCGCCCCCCTCTACATTGCCCGCAGTGTCCAGATTCAGAGTCTCAACACTGCTTCGGTCAAGACATTTGAACAATGCGCTCCCCCACATTTCTTCAATGCTTGTCCCGTGTGCAATGGGAAGCTGTATTCAAAGCTTTCTTCCATATCCAAGAGTGCATGTTCAAGTTGGCATATCCAATACCTGAGTCATGACTCCTACTTTGAATGGGGTCAATTGTGATGGGACATGTGGGCTTCTGTGTGTTCTCGAGCATGAACAGCATTTACGCCAGTTGGTCTCATACTGGAACAGTGTAGCTCCGTTGCCACTGAATCAACATATGTACACAACGCTGCCCTCTAGCATGTATTACCTTTTCCAGATTCGGTGTGTACTCGTAAGGTCACATGTTATTGACATTGGTCGCCCCTCCAATGTTTCTGCTTTTTAAGCCAGCCAAGTCAGAATGCACAGATACCATGCATATGTTGAATGTAATGCATAGATGTTTCTGAGATATTTCCTGTCTCTCTGCAGGCAATTCTCATTGATCCATATCCAAGGACACGAGCCTAAACGTATTAGCCAGGAATACAGCAAGAGCAGCTGTATTTCTGTTTCAGGGTGCGCCACAAGGAGGTATTTTTAGGATCTTGGTTTTCTGCTAACCCTGGGTCCGCACGAGAGCAATGCAAGACCCTTTGCACCCCATTCTTCAGTTATAGTTCACCATCTGTCTGGTTATGTGGTCAGGTTTCTTTCTGAGGGTGTGCCCTATGTATCTCCACTATCTACTTTCTATCTCTCCTTCCACAGGGCACTGTAGTGTTCTCTTCCATAACTCTTAATCTAATACCATCTAATGCAAAGTAGAAGCTGGAGATATCTGTTGATAAATATTTGCAGTTTTTATTTCGATGTGCACAATATTCCTTGCTAATTATATCATATGTGTAAGCTAATCTCTATCAATTGCTGTTTTCCCACAATATCTTGATCACATAAAAAACATTTTTTTGTTGTTGACAAGTACAGATTGCACTGCATATTTATTATTATTATTGATGTTGTATATTATTACCATGTTATTGTGCAAATGCACATGTAGTTCAAAAAAATTAAATTCCAGTACCTTATTGTCATTACATCTGCCAATGTTTTCATTACTCTGGATGTGATTTTGAAATTACTCACTAGCATGTTTAGTTGTTTACCTTGGATCATATGTGGGTGTTGTATTCCTTCTACCAGAATGTATGAGAGTACATTATAAATTCATTGCATGTGTTAGTGTATTCATCTTCATGAATTAAAAATATATCTATATAGATAATAGATGCAGTATTTTTTGTTATCTTTAATCTCTTAAAATTTAATATAGGCAGTTACGTGACAAGATTAATTAGAAGTGTATTAATTGCTAATCTACAACAGTGGTCCAAAATCAAGGTCATTCATAGGGGAAAATTACAACAATAATGTCCATATTTGGTCACAGAAGTCTCAAGTAGCTTGACCATATTCAGAGAATGAGCAACAGCTACATTCCAAAACAACTGCTATATAGTGATCTCTCATCATGGTGCAAGAAAAAGAGGCAGACCAAAGCTGCAATACAAAGGCGTCTGCAGACATTTCTGCCTTTGTCATCACGCCTGAAAACTGGGAAATCCTGGCAGAAAATCACCAGGCATGGAGAACTAGCCTGCATAATGATGCTAGAATTTGAGAATTTAATAGCAGAGCGGACGAATGAAGACATAATGAGCAAGAACTGAGATGTGACATTATCATGCGTCTTCTGTGGCAGAGTAAATTACTCATGAATCGGCAGATTTAGTTAGTCATGAGAAATCCTACTCTGCTTGTACCACAAATCCTTATGATGCACACTTACTTCAGACTGTCAAGATGAATAAGGCCATTTATACAACATGGGTGAGAAAAATACAGCCTTCTGTCATGCCAGGCTAATTTAAATGTACTAGATTCACTGCCTTTGGCTCAAAAACTCTACCTTAGAGCTTCCAAGGATTATAAAATAGATTGTTGGTCTCATCCATATGAGACGAGCTCAATCTGACCCACGGAACAAAAAAATGATGTATATTTGTGATGTACAAAAACCAACTATTTATTCAGACTGTGCACTAATAGGATGTTTAATGGAAGTCAGTTCTGTTAAGCAATATCTTACTAGTTTTTATTTACCATTTGGTGCCATTGTCACATAGGGCCCAAAGTTTATCTCACTGTGAATCTGTTATTCCTAATGAAAATAATAATCATGGCTTCTCTTATGAGAGCTCTTTTCAATATTTTCTGGGTTCAACTCTTTTTTCTTTTCCCTGATGTTCCCCATCTGAGAGCTTGCTTTGCATTTCTTTGGTTGTTTCTTATTATGTAGAGGCTCACACAATGTACTTGATTTCAAATGGCTATTTATAAAAATAAATATGGTTATACAAGTATTAAAGTAAACAAAACACCAACACCTAATGGAGATTAATGGGTCCTGATAACAAAAAAAACATGCACTGGACGTGAACCAGCTGGGAAAGAGGTGAGTTGGAAGACCAAAGAACAGTAGCAAAGAAAACCAGATCAGTTAAGACTCATGGTCACAGTTGAAGAAGATAGAGCAATACAAGCAAAAATTGTTGGAGAATAACAGCAGCAGTCATATGAAAGGACAAAGAAGAGTACCAGTAAGTAAAGTTCTTTATAAATAGCTAGCTGCACACGTCAGCTACATTTAATGTATACTAGGTGCATACAATTCAATCTTTTTTTAAATATGTATGTATTCAAATTCTTTATTATCGAGAAAATGAAAGAGACAGAACTGATTCAGAATAATTTATGTTTATGAAAACAGGATTGTTTTCCCAACGAACTTGCAAGTCATGCGTCTCTGTTCTGTTTGTACAAAATGAAGACAGTATTACAAACACTAATTGCCAGTTGAACGAACTGGTTCAAATCCCTGTTTGCTGCCTTGTGATTTTTTCAGGTTTTTTTTTTAGCATTCCCACTAAAAACTGCTGGATCTCTTTTATAGCAGGACAATAGTCTTACTAGATTTCCAGCAGGATGTTTTTTTTTTATTCCCTTTCTAGAACTGCAATATAATAATTATACTATCAGCATATGTCCATTTATTAACTCCTTCCCTGCGGAGGCATCCTTAAGAATAGGATGAAAAGCTGCCTCTATTTTGCTGACATCTTAAGGAGCGATGTGCCATATATTCATATAATTTATCCCCAAAAGCACCTCAATGTGTTCAAATACTCTGATTGGCTAGTTCAAGCTGTCTAAAGGTTAACTAACAATTGAAATTCTGTATTTGCACATGTTTAGAAGCATAATTACTACTTTCCGTGTGTTAACACAGGTGGCCTTTCTTTGTGTAGCAATTTTTCCTTGACCATACTATGGTGACAACTGACACTGAATGAATTTGAAAATTATAAACATTTGGAAGAAAGTTTCTCTGATAATTCTAACATTCAGTACTGATTCAGGAAGTGATTTAGAAAGTGTTAATTTGCATTGTGATACTATCACTAATTTTATAATTCAGATAATAGGCCTAGGCTATGCAGCAACGTGTTTCAAATTCGTGAGACGGGAAGGTAAACATTAATTGTTAATTCATTCATTTTCCTTTTGCGCTGAAGTTAGCGCATAGGGTAGAGGTCAGATCTCTCCAATTGTCTGTTCAAAGCTATTCTTTGCCGTTCTTGAATAGTACGAATATTGGTTGTTTTACTTTCTCTAAGTATTGTTCTTCTGAGTGTTTCTTTTGGTTTACCCCTTGCTCTTTTGCCTGTAGAATGGATTGGTGGTGTATTCTGTTGGTATCTGCACGCAGGACATGCCCGATGTATGCGTTTTCTGATAACATCTGTGATGAAATTTTGATGTGTCTCTTCTCTGATTTTATCATTCAATCTGAATTCACTCCAATGCGTGTTAGTTATCCTACGGAGACATTATTGGAATGAACTGACTTCTGTTACACAAATCGGTCTGGACTTTACGATGTTAGTTGATTAATCCAACGATCGACGGGGTGACCCAGACTTGATTAGAGAAACACCCTCCATCAACGGATGTCACTACCGGAAGATCTATGTCAATAATGATATAATAATTCAAAACATTGATTATGCAAATGTTTTCAGAATCTTTGAATGTGCATCACATTATACTATTATACAACATATTTGTGATGCGACAAATAAATATGCTGACAAGCATATTACTGATAGGAAATACTTTGTGTCCAGAATAAAACGGGTTATTATGATTAGATCTATTTATTTGAAAAAGACATCTCAAAATGTTTAATTTTGCGAGACAAATATATATAAAGGTTTTCACGTCTTCTCCATAATATAAAGAATCATTGCGCTGGTAAATTCATAAATTAGAGCATACAGTAATAATAGACCTACACTCAAATTATTATTCCATCACTATGCTACCAGTGCCAAACCTGTCACAGCAGAAATGACATGTCTACGAAGAATACCCTGTGGCATTAAGAGATATAATTAGAAATGATAACATCAGAAATATAACCAAAACAATACCAGTATTGGAACACATCAAAAGACAACAGATCAAGTGGTTTTCACATGCTTCCAGACTATAGGCAGATAGCATGCCACAAATGGCCATGACACATAGACATAACGGCTATAAAGCCAGAGGCAGACCATGTAAAAGATGGATCACAGAAATCAAAGAAGCCACAGGAACAAGCTTATAAAGGCCATCTCCAGAGAACTCTTTCACCCCTGACGCCACAAGGAAACATGGGCCACAGCGTATAGATAGACTCAAATTTCCAAAGGCACAATATTTTCATTTATGATCATGACAAGTGATTCTCTTATCATTGACATATTACATCAGCCGTTTCTCAGGTATGACTGAAGTTTCTGGGAAATCTTCAAATTTATGACAAATTTAAGGAATTGACTTATTACATTGGTAACCTGTTTTTGAATACCCACTTCTTGAATCAGTTTTTATGTAGAAAATCTTTTATCTGCATATTTTAAATCCTTTACTTCTAATTGCTTTTCTGGATATTCCCTTTGAGTACAACCAATTATAAATGTGTGTGTTTGTGAAAATGTACAAGGAAGTTCCACATCCAAATGTTTAATATAAATAACCAAATGGTTGGATGATGTCAGACAAAGTGGTGGGTGACGCAGTAACCAAATGAACAAATAGTAAAGCAAAATTAATTAAACAGGTTGCTAAAAACACTTACCTTGCCTATGAATAAAAATATATAAAAAAGTATATATAAAAAAACATAAAATAAAACTAAACAGGACAATTCTCCATTTATCGGCTCAAATGGAACCTTTTTCAAGAGACAAACAACAGTAAACACCACAATAATAAACAAAATAGATGACTTAGATTTCATAAAGCCACGTCTCCATGATGCAGGAATGGAAACGCATTTAGTAAAAGAGAAAATGCGTGCATTCATTATGAACAAACTGGAAAGTGGGAAATTAGAGGCAATATAGATGTGGTTGGGGTGTTTATAATGAATGCAAGAATAATATAAGAAAAAGATAAGAAGAAGACCCCTTTTGTCACTTTATCAGACAGGCAGGTTTTAAGAACATAAGTCACAACAGGCAAGACTGAAGGGAACAGAGACAAATGGGGACAACGTGAGAAAATATTAGTTTGACAACCTAGCAAGGCATGGAAACAACAACGATCTTGATAACAATACTGTGGACAGAGAGCCATGGTCGCCTACGCCAACCAGATTTGCATATGATAATGATGTGGTGGTGGGGTGAGTGGGTTTGGAGAATGTTTAAGTTGGGTATAGCCATTTCACAATCTGATATCCTGCCCTGCAAGGTATAAGGCATAACTTTTTGCCCCAAAAAACCTAAACATTGATAACCTTTTTATACAGCAACAACTGAAAAGAACAGCACAGTTCCATAATGTAACATTGAAGTCATCAAGAGCTGATGCTCAGTGACTGATGGGATCAAAGACAAGAAAAGCCACTTCTATACTTACAAACTTATTTTTAATTTAAAGTCATGGCCATTTCCATTTAAAATTAGATTAGACATGCTTATAATTTTTTTACCACTGAACAGACTCAAAAGTCACAAGTGATAATAATGGATCTCAGCTTTCTGCATAAATATCATTCATGAAAATTGTGATGTGAACTCAACAATACATTTACCAATGTGAGTAAATATGCTTGAGGGTTTGGCAAGTCAACAATTTATCACTAAACAAAGTTATTTCTCTCTTGAAAATATCCTTCTATGTGAATTTTGTGTATGAAACTAAGACACATTTTTTTTCCAGATGATTTTGGTCATTTCTGAAACTTTTAACACCAAAATATTTTAATGAAATATACAGAATACAAATAGCAAAACAATAGATAAGCATCTTATGATAGAATATGCTGCTTCTTGAAATAAAATGCGAACAAGATGGTATTGCTAGGCATGCACATTTCTTTCAGTTAATGCTTCAAGACATTCTGTATGATTGCTGGTGCTGTCTTGAAATAATTTTTGTTATCAAATTATGAGACTTCAGTAGTTGTTTGTAAGCGTTCATTCTCAAACTTCCATTGGTTCTCTTGTAGCAGGACTATAGTACTACTAGATTTCCAGCAGGATGTAGTACAGAAAATGGAGATGCATCACTGTTTTATTTGTACTGGTGGTCAGACACATCTGACTTCAGCAGAACTTTCAGTAGTAATCATGTAAAAATATTAAAAAGCTAAAGGAAAGATAATCACCCAAAAAATTGTGTTCGATCTTACATCCACATCATTGTTTCTCAATGTGGGCAGTACAAACAATAGCTTGTCCTGAACTTAACTGTAGGCTGAAACATATAATGCATAAAATTCTAGTATGTAAACTACTTTTCATATCACCTTTCATTTTATAATTTCACAGTAGGCATCCGTGGCTGTAACAATAGAGACACAAGACAGCGACAAAAGGTCATGCATCTATGACCATGGTTACAGAGATCTAGTGGGAGTTTGATAACTAACGGAAAACAAATTCACAAATCAGTCCATCTTTCTTTGATGGAAATTATTCCAAGTTTTTGGTAATGTGTTTCTGATGGTTGTGATGAATTTATGCTGTTTGTGGGTGATGTTTAAAATGGAAGGGGGGGGGTGGCTCTAACTTGGTTAGTATTGAGAAACAGTGAACCACACGCTCTAGTTCAGGGGTGGACAAAATATGGCCAAATCTGGCAAAGTCATTGTTTATGGCCAAACAGGCTGAACTAAAATAACTAAATGCACAGGTCGCCAAGCTCTGGAAACACTACCTGGAGCTCCATAGAATTTTTAAAAAATGGTTTTTAGCCCCATGCCATGAGAGAAAAGCTTGAGCCAACTGTAATAATTATATAGGCAATATTTATTGTGAAGTAAATTTATTATGGATAGTCTAGAAGAAAATGATTGTATCATATGTTGAATCACACAGGGAGGATCAGCTATTTCACCTTTCTCACATGAATAATGTATAGAAAAGCTGCCTGATGTGTGAGTCAATCTCTCACTGGTATGTATAACCATCATCAATTGGGAATCAAATTTATACATACTTCAACTTGATATTAAAAAAGAAAAAATTATGAATGCTCTAGTTCAATGATGTTCATTCATATCACATTTTAGCTACAGAAGGCATCCATTTATTGAAACTATATAATGAAGCAACACAAATTTTGCTACAAAAAAATGTGTTCTTTTCAAGCATTATTTTAAAGGATTTATTTTAAAAAGTAGGTAGCATATATTCAGAATGCAGCAAACAATCCCTTCCATTTTTGCAGCATTGCAATTTTTTTATCTAGGCATTATTTCACACTAGTTGGTTGCCATTGTTCTCTGAATGATCAAATTTTCAGATGAATGTTTTTCATTAACTTGGACATTTGAGTCACACACACAACCTGTCTCCTACAGAGCCAGACAAAAAAGGATTAATAAATGTTTTCCTGAAAGAGATTACAGATTGGAGAAATACATGATGTACACAATAGAAGCCTAATAACATAAATATACATGTAATATAATAGGAGTCTCCTTTTATTCCATGTGTTTCTTCCACAAATAATATTTTATACAAACTCAACAAATCAGAATACAACTTTACCACCATCTTAAAGGAATCCACAAATTGTCATTAAATATTTCATTAATTAAAGCACTTGACATTAATGGTATTACGAGGGGAAAGTCAATAAGCACAAATTGCTGAACAAAAATGTATAAATATTATGTGAACACATGAAAAATTATTTTAGACTGACATTGTTCTTTTATTTTTTGACATAATTTATCAGTGCTGCAAAATATGCAGCATAAAAATCTTTTATATACATTTTCAGCCGCATGTCCACCTCATGTTCAACTTCTACATTATTCGCAAAACATTTTCCACTAAAGTGTCTTTTCACCATCTGTTTTGCCAGGATACAAAAGATGAGAAAAATAGCACTACAGTTACCTATCATGTATGTCATAGGAGACAACTACAGATATTTTGGGAGTGGGGTTGTCTGTTTCATCCCAAGATTATCAAATAACCCAGAAGCCATATTAAAATTGGATATATCAGGCTGAAAGGCACAGATGTCCTAGCCAAGATGTAAAACATGGCACAATGCATTCCCTTCTCCAGGCAACATTCTGCTAATCTGTAACAACATTTTGAGAATGAACACAAAACGTGTACCCAGCAGGTAGAAATTGCCCAGATATGCAAGGTGCACATTCCAGTAATTGCCATTTCATCTGGGCAATTTTGTGTTGTTTAATTGA
This sequence comes from Meghimatium bilineatum, assembly GCA_034231615.1. Lineage (NCBI taxonomy): Eukaryota > Metazoa > Mollusca > Gastropoda > Stylommatophora > Philomycidae > Meghimatium > Meghimatium bilineatum. Next base: position 61,039,876 of record CM067322.1, on the reverse strand, counting down.
GCCATATGTGGTGTGGCATCATCACTATAGAAGAGTATTCTATAGTCAGCAGACATGGATGCTTTCTTTGAATTGCATCCCAAACCATCAACAGACGAACTTTACAGTAAGTACTGCATTCACGTGACCCCTTTCTTCTAGAAAATCAGCAAGTGATGCACATACCTTCTAAGTGCTGTTTTACCATTATGCACTGCTTTTGTGTGATAAACAGTTGTCAGCATAAACAGGAACCATCTCATGAATGTCATTGGCAGAAAGTCCATTTGCCCAAAAAATACACAACTGCATGCTGTTCATTCCTTGCACACTCTTAGTTACCAGCCATCATCTGCCACACAACTGGATGTTGTAGCCTCATAGTCCCGCCTTAAAAATCACCTATTACATTTACATTTTTTCCATAATAGTTTATGACTTACTTATTGACTTCCCCTCGTATATACAAGATGTATTGGAATCATAGTAACTTATTTTAACTGAGCACACCAAATTGGTAAACAGGCATAACTTCAAAAAGGGTAATGAAGTTTTCCTAATCACTGATAACACAAATATCAACATTTCATATGTTGTGTTCTTGATAAAGACATTTTTGTTGAGTTTTGTGTGTTATAAGTGATTAACAAAACTTTATTACCCTTTTCCAAGTTTTGCCTGTTGGATTACAGTTTTTCTGCAATTATCTATTAATTATCAAGCTGACAAAATAATTAACTCATACAAAAAGTATGCATGCACACACAGTGCTTTATGATCGTATTGTTCGTAAGGCAGTACGTATAATTTTATACAATTTCTAAACCTTCATCTGAACTGAACCTATAATTGATAGATAACTTTTAGCAATGTATTAATTAAAAAGTTAATTAAAAAAGAATATTGCTCACTCACATCTGAAAATAGTCAACATTCTTTGGTCACATCATGAGAAGAGCAAGAGGGGATATGGGAGGACCAAGAGAAGTTTCTGGACAGCTTGTCATGAGGTAATATTGGTATTGACAGCACACAAGACAGAAGGATGTGGGCAGACGTGATAACTAATACCACACTGCATGGACTATTAAAAAAATTGTTGATGTGTGACAGACAAAGAGCTCAAAAGGCACAGAATTTACTTCACTCTACTTGAATTTAACCAAATGTACTCTGTCCCTCTCAAAAGAAGAGCACTATATCTGCTAAAAGTCTCTTGGTACATTTGTACATTTTACAGATAGAAATCAAATTATGGCAATCTACCCTCACTTCATTGAAAGGGATGTAGTACATATGGGGTAACACCAGTACAATGAAGTCAATCCTCTATATGTTTTTTTCTTTGACATATCTTAAAGAATACAATTATGATGATAACTGGACTTCTAACAGTTGCTTTTGACAGCTAACCAAACTTCCAATAGGTGCTATTGAGAGTTAATTACGTAAATGAAAGTGGTAATATTTTCTCATGACTAATATTAAATAAAACCAAGTGTTAGTGCTATCATATAAGTATTTCACTGTGGAAAGACTTTGACAGTGTTTTTACTGAGACCTGCATGAAGTAGAAGTGGTTGAATCAATATTGACAACAAAGTACTTCTATCCAAATTGAAATTGTGATCGCAGAATGTTTTTGGACAAGAGTAATCATTCATGATGAAGAACTGAAACTATCAGGACTCTTTATTACATTTGGATTTTGTTCCCCAGTCCAAAAAAAGAAGTACATTTCTAATTAAAATCTGTCAGCATCCTTATAATGGGGCACCTTAACATTATTGTTCTATATTGTCCTTTCACTTCACACTGGAACTAAGAACCATTAAAACGTTACTTTTTGCAGGTGGTGACATGGTTGTGCTGTGACATAGGCATGGCGTCCGCAATGAAAAAGAAATTATCATTTTAAATGAAATGTCTTAAATCATGAACAGAAAAATAATCCAACACAGACATCTACAAAAACTACTGTTCCTGCTAAGGTGTGCTACTATGTGTTAGCGAACATATATTTATCCCTTGACACACAGAGTATGGACTTGGCGCACAAGACTTACGTATATAATTGTGTGTAAAAGTTCCTATAAAAAACTAGAACTGGTGTAAATAAAGCATGATGAAGAATATTGGCTTTTTAAAAAAATATTTAAAAATTTGCCCAGAAAAAGTCTTGTTCAAAATGTATCAGTCCACAAAGGTTAATTTTTGCTCACAGATACTCTTGGCTTAGAGGAAACATTGACAAGGACCACAATATATAGGAATATTGGCTTCTGAAAACTACTAGAAAATACAAGATACTATTTAGTATATGAAAAGTCATGATGGATAACAAAGACTAATCTTGGATGAAAAAGTCCAAGAATGAGAAAAAGAGGTCACCAAAAATATAGATATATAGGATACTCCTAAGTAGAAGAAGCAGGACAGCTTCCACAGAGGTAGTCTGAAGATGACATTCTGCAAAGGGCATGGCATGTAGAAGAAACCAATGAACTGGCAAAAAATTAAATATGCCAATTTAACAACTCCTACAAAAAATACATCACAGGGATTTTTAAAAATGTTACTAAAGGCACCCTGGCCAGTGATATTGTTTATATGCTATCGAGTTCTTCCTGTTAAGAAAGATTGGATAATAAATGGATATTTATCAAAGTGCTGCAATGACGGAATTTTATAAAAATATAACAGGGTTGATGGTCAGAAAAGTGCGACATCTGATCTGACTGATCAATCGCACTTACAAAAGTTATAAATCCACATTAAATCTATAACTAATAAAATTTACTTATAATTTTCTGAAAATGCATTAAATCAACCAGTCAATCACTCAGATAAAATAATTAAATTTTGTGAAATCACTGACTAATCACTCTAGCACAATTATAAATATGCACTAAATCTTTAACTGATCAAATATCTACACTGACACATTAAATCATCTCACACAGTCCTGTGGCGTGGACACAGATGGGTCTGTCATTCATCATCACCAATGCGCATGGGCCTTTACTGCCAGATCTACATGGGCGCAACTTCTTGTGAAAAGAGGGGAAAAACAGCAGCTCAACAGCTGAGAGTAGCTAGACAGTCACGGATAAACCAAAATCCATCTACATTGGTCACTCCATGCACGAATTGTCAAAGGATATTTACAGCTTGAATAGGACTTATTAGCAATCTATGAACTATTCGACATGGGCATAATTCTAACTGAATTTTCAATAGTGGATGTAACAAATGGTCATCACCACTTGTGATGGACGAACACACTGCCAGATCACAAGGAAGAACAGTACATGAAGCCAGCGGTGCCTTTTCAGAAGCAACAAGCAGTCTAACAATGGAAGTATTTGCCATAACACAGGCACTTAACTAGCAGGAATCACAAGCCATTTCCCATGCGTGTATACTGACTCAATGAATATGATTCAGAAAGTCAAAACAAGTGATGCACGTAAGGGATGAGTTGAGTATTTGAGAGAAAATGCGAAGCAATAATGATACCACTCCTCAAATCAGGAAAAGATGGCAACACAGTCTCCAACTACAGGCCCATCAGCCTCACAAGCTGTCTATGTAAAACAATGGAACGCATTATCAATCTTAGGATGCAGTGGTACCTTGAAAGTGAAAATCTTCTGGTATCACAGCAAGCAGGTTTCAGACAGTGCTACTCTACTGAAGATCAGGCAACCTACCTCTCCCAAGAGATTGAGGATGCCTTCCAAGAAAAGAAACTGGTACTAGCAGCATGGATAGACCTCAGGAAAGCATTTGATAAGGTCTGGAAAGAAGGGCTCCTAAAGAAATTGCGAAATTGCAGGGTTAGCTCAAGAATGTACAAATGGGTAAAAGCATACCTGCATAATAGAAGAGCCAGGGTACAATTAGATGGTCGCAAGAGCAAGAAAGTTCTACTGCGTCATGGAGTCCCCCAGGGAGGAGTCCTGTCACCCACACTTTTCTTGGTTTACATCAATGATCTAGTTGCTGAACTACCACACGGGATCAAAGTGGCAATGTATGCTGACGACCTGGTGATCTGGTGCACGGAAGAACATGCAACAGTGGCCACTAAACAAATACAAAGAGCTATCGATGCCCTAACCTTATGGGCAAATAGATGGTGCGTCAGCATTAACACAGATAAGTGCAGCACTACACTCTTTACCCTCTCACCAAAACAAAAAGCTGGTCATATCAAGATAGATGGAGAGCTCTTGAAAGAAGACAAACAACCCACATACCTCGGAGTTACTTTTGATGATAAGCTGACATGGAAGCAGCACATAAACAAAGCAACAACAAAAGCCAGGAGGAAGCTAGCTATCCTGAGAAAACTAAGTGGAACCACATGGGGAGCCAGTGGAAATATACTCAGTAAAGTTTACCAGCAAGGCATAAGACCACACCTGGAATATGGTTCAGCTGCGTGGTGTCCTGCATCAAACACAACATTACAAGATCTAGATAAAGTGCAAAACCAGGCACTTAGAATAATGTTGGGAGCAATGAAATCAACACCCATAGCAGAGATGCAGAAAATGGGAAGAATGCAAACACTTGGCGAACGCAGAGACACAAAAGTACTAATTCAGGCAGAAAAGTTTCAGTGTATGCCAAGTCATCCAATGAAGGAAAGATTCCAAAATCTAGCAATGGGACGACTGAAAAGAAGCAGCTTTATCCATCAAGCTAAACGACTCCGCAGACAACTTACAGACCTACCTGAAGTTGACAGCCCTTTAAGGCCTGTACCAGAACAAACCCCGTGGAGTGAAAGGCATGGAATGCCAATATACATTCAGACCCATGTGAAAGGAATACTAAGCGAGGACGAACAGAACAGTGTGCAGCGAAGGACAGTCACCCTCAGTTTCCTGGATGAGGAATATCCACAAGATATATGGGTCAGAGTATACACAGATGGGTCAGCACAGAATGCCGTGAGGAATGGAGGTGCAGGTGTATATATAGAATATCCACACAAGCCTAGAGATACAATCAGAACACCGACAGGAAAATTCTGCAATAATTATGATGCAGAAATCCAGGCAATTATTGTGGCAGCTAAAAAACTGCTGAACTCCAACTCTGAACTACAGCCTGTGGTATTCCTGACAGATGCAAGGTCAGTGCTTCAAGCTCTCCAGTCTGAAAAACTAACAGACTTGAAAAAACTACTTAGTGAATTGTCTTACCAGTACAGGATAACCATGCAGTGGATACCCTCTCACTGTGGAATACCTGGAAATGAAAAAGCAGACCAACTGGCTAAGGAAGGTGCTGCCGAAGACCAACCAGATATACCAATCACCTACCATCAGAAAAAACAGATGATCAAGTCAATAAGAAAGCCACAAACACCAACACAAGATGACTATCATATTATGAACAGACCAGAACAAGTTATAATTCTACGTCTCAGAACAGGACACAACCGACTCCGTAGTCACATGTATACAAAGTTCAAGATTGGCAACACAGCCATGTGTACATGTGGACAGGCAGCACAGAGTGCCAAACATATACTTCAAGAGTGTTCTGAGCATGAAACGCTGAGGCAGACATATTGGCCAGAGGAAACAACACTGGAATCAAAACTCTATGGGACACTGTATGAACTACAAAAGACAGTGAGTTTTATTAAGGAGACAGAATTACAGATATAGACATGTTTCAAGTGAACGAAAGAAGAAGAAGAAGAAGAGAGAAAATGCAGGCATCACTACGAAAACTCACACTTATCTTTGTCCCCGGACACGTGGGTGTTGAGGGAAACAAACAGGCCGACCAATTAGCTAGCCTTGCCACCATAGCAGACAGTCAGACTATGAACAGAGCAGACTTACTCAATGCTCTTTGTGAGTCCACACAATCAGAGGATTTAAAGATAAATTAGCATGATTCAATATCGAGAATGTGTGAACTGGGATTCAGGATAGGCGTGGCCCATAGAGAGCACCTAACAAAGCTTTCAAAAAGAGGTGTCAACCAACATAGAACCAGAATCATCAGCCGTTAAACCCTGAGAGATTTACTGAAGCAGATATCTGAGCATCTATGGACATATCCGGTTTGTGAACATATCAACATACCTAAATCATATGTCTCATCATTACCTAAAACACAGCTATAAGAATAACCACTGGCCATCAACATAAACATGTAACACACAAGTGCTGTAACACACAAGTGCTGTTACACACAAGTGCTGTCCAGAAGGTAAATTCTGTTTACTTTATGAAGAGACCAAGACATGTTTTCTACATGATATTGATATAATCACAATATATACAATTTATTCTACTTTTTAACATAATATAGTGTGAGTGATCCCCCTCTGGCGTATACTTTTATACCAAATTTTCCTATTTAAAACTTTTCAACATCTCCAATTATATTTATTATTTATTGTTGTACTGTCTGTATACAGCGAATTTCTGTTAATACATACATATTTTCAATACTTAGGAGCAAACATCAACGGTGCAGGAGACTGCATAGCAGAAATAAGGAAGAGATTGGCAATGGCATATTGCAAAATAACACGGCTGAAAAACATATGGAAAAACAACAAAATAGAAACGAAAGTGCTAATGTTACGAACTTTTATTTTTCCGGTTGCAACATATGGCTGTGAAACATGGACTCTAAGTAAAACAGCGGCAAAGAGGATCAATGCCTTTGAGCTGAAATGCTACAGGAAGATACTTAGAATATCATGGAAGGATAAAATCAGAAACTCAGATATAAACACACTGAATATTCCAGAGTGTTGGTTACTAAACACAATAACAAAAAGAAAACTACGCCTGTTTGGTCATATAAAGAGACATAACTGTTTAGAAAGACAAATAATGGAGGGAAGAGTACCTGGGAAGAGGAGAAGGGGCAGACCAAGAAGACGATGGACTGACAACATTAAAGATAACATGAATACATCGCTAGAAAATCCAAGCCACAACGCCCAAGACAGAGAGAGGTTCAGAGAGTTCATTGGGAAGACAACGTTCTGGAAGGAATACGTCACATGACACATACATATTTTATCGGTTCAGACCAAATTTTTGCAATGGGATTTAACTGTATCCACAATTATTCTGGCACTTATAAAAGAGAAGCATGAATTATTTTTAATACTCTCTATATAAGACAGTATGTGTCTCTACATAGACAATGCATGTGTTGTCTGGGTCCACATTGGAGCAAAGAATAGCAACAATGTGACCTGCTATGCATGTTGTAAGAGGCATCTAAGCTTTTTAGGGTGGGGTTAACTACTCAATCACACAGATCCAAGCAAATCATAATCATGCTGAAGTCTTATTTCTCTGATCAAAAGGTGCAGATATCGCAGCCAAGCTGTAAATCATAATACAATGCAGTTTTTTTCTGTGAATTACAACTTACTAACTAGCAGGAGTGTTGCCTAACCTAAATAGAAGCAAAGAATAGTGACACTGCAACCTGCAATGCACATCGTAAGAGGCGACTACAGGATTACAGGGGGGGGGGGGTGGAGTTAGCTATACCATCTCATAGAGATGGATCTCTTGATCCAGAAGCCAAGCTGAAGTCTGATGTGTCAGGCCAAAAAGCACAGATATTGCAGTACTTTAAACCATAACATGTATTCCATTCTCTGGACTACATCCTAGTAATCTGCAATAGTTTGAGAACGAATGCAGAAAAGAAAGAATGGTGATGCCTGCAATGTTCGCCAATCTTGCATAACATCTTTCAGATCATCCTAATTGTCAAACAATGGTTGTGAGTAGCCTTTTCAAGAAAAGATTGAAGCCATTTTTTGTTGTGAAGTAAAGGAACGCCTGCACTCAGCATCCTTTGGTTCTGAATTTCGCACAATTGCTTATTCAGTGTTTGACAGTAAACAACAGAGGTGATTGTCTGCTCTTGAGATGTAAATTATATATGATCTGACAAACTTTGTGAATCAAATCAATCACCAAAGATGATCACCCAGTTCACACTTCATCTTTCACATTATTTCATGCATTACTGAGCATCCTTACTCAATTACAGACCAAGGTCTCTCTCTCTCTCACCGCATTGTTTCATTAAACCTCACAGACCATATGGTCAATTGATAAATTCAATAATTAAGTCTACATACCACTTCAATTGTCCTAAACAAGTTTAAAGCCTAATAACTATATACATAAATTAAATATCACAGAACTATTCCTATGTAACAAGGAATAGGTTGCAAAGGATCTATGAAGAAAGTGCACACAAGTATGAATCATGTTTAGAAATATTCTAAATAATGTGCAATGAGTATAGACAAACAGAGCTTACTCTCTGAACAACACTCATACATACTTTCCGTATCAGAAACATACTGACAAATAACATACTACAGACATAACAAATTCTGCCAGTCATTTCACTAGACTAGATGTGAACCGAATGTTAGTCACTGTGTTCAACTGAATATCATATAATGAACACACATCCAAAAGATGTAATAATTTCATATTAAACTTTTCTCATATATGTCACATATGAAAATGATTGAGGATTTCAGTACATGAACTCATCATCTCTTAATTAAACACACTATCATAAACTACTCTGTCTCTAAGGGAGTTTCCCAGTTATGCAGTAATGAATGACACTAAAATAACCCTTTTAAGATGTGTTTTCACAGTGGCAACATATGGATGTGAGACTTTTACTTTACAAGAGACATCCAGAAGAATAAATTCATTTAAAATGAAGAGATACAGAAATATCATACGAATATCATGTACAGAGTAAAATATGATGGACAAAGGTCTTGTTTGAATTGAGATATAATGTAACATGGTATGTAACATAATGAATGAAAATGAAGAACCTACCAGTAGAGAGAAATCGCCTTGCCCGCTTAACTCATCAAAAACATTATTTAACATAAGGTCAATGGACAAGTCTGAATGTATTTAACCCTTTCACCCCTATGAGAATTCCCAATTGTCAATCCCTGATCCCGAAGGCAAGGGGCACAACTCCTCCAAATTATGGATATGATGATGATAAAATTGCATTTTCTTTCAAATTATTCATATCACACTCAGACTTGGCAGATAAACAGAAAAATGAAGTCTTGCATAAACCTATATCGAAGATAATTTAATACATATATGTTTTAAATAATAAACTGTCAAACTCGACATATTGAGAAACTATTTTTTACCTTTGGGGTGTTGAGTAGGGGAGTCAATTGAGACGAAAATATTGAGATATATTCTCAAATCTCCTTTTTCTCAAACAGGGTGATATGCCCAAAATGTTGAACCTGGCATCTGTACTCCAGTACATGCCATACTCAGAATACACAGGTCCATCATAAAATAAATTTTTAAAATGACATTTTTTATCAATGGCAGTTGCAGATGTTCAGCACGTGTCTTTTTTCCTTGTTTGCTCTTTGCGTTATATTACATACAAATTTGTCCGATCTGCTGCAAATTGATAAACTCATCGTTGACAATGATGCTAAAGCATTCATAACGTGTGGCAATCTCATCAAGATTATGTACAGACCCAACGTTTTGTACAAAATTCTCAACTTCTACATCACTACAGCGAAATTCGCAATGTCACAATTAGAACCACGTATGTCCATCTCTTTGTCGGAAACATTAGGCCTATCTAACGAGGTACATCACTGTCACTTTCCATGTTATATTTGATACGCAAATTACCTATATCGTGCATATTTCCATCGTAACTACGGCTGTCATCATCAGTGTACATAATATCTTCCATTTCTAAAACTAGGTCTAATACTTCGCTAATTTAAAAAAAATCTTAATAAATCAGTCTTACATCCGATTGCTTCGATTAAACATAAAACAGGAAGCTAAACCACGGATCTACGCAATATTCATCGTTTTTAATAGACCCAGCGCAAACTAAAAATATAATATCGATTGCAACGATAGTAAAACAAGTAAAACAAAATCGCAGGCAGCAACTGGAAAATCGGTTAAAATTCCGCTATATTTTTAAAAATTGTAATAAATCAGTCTTATGTCCGATTGCTTCGAATAAATATAAAACAGGAAGCTAAACCATGGATCTACGCAATGGTCATGGTTTTTAATAGACCTGGCACACACAAAAAATGTCATATCGATCGCAGCGACACAAGTTTTAAAAAGCGACTGTAAGGGGCAAGTAATAACGCCGATGCTCGGCGACTCTAATTGCGATCTGGTTAATACCAGACACATGAGATTGATAAAATATTATTCTAAATTCTATAACAGTTAACCACAGATGCTCAAAGTTAGCTGTAAAACAATAATAGACCATAGATAATTAAAATCCCTTTCTTTCACATATTGAGGTGTATGAAAAATATGATATACTTTTCTGTTCCTAACTGTGATAGGGCTGATAGTGTCAAATAACACTTGTCTTCCTTCACGTTACTGTTATGGTTGTTTTTTTTAGACTGGGCTGACTAGTATAATCAAGTCACTAGTATACTAAAAAAAATAATACTATCAGCTAGGAATCATACCATCAACCACAGGGCTAAGGAGGCAAGTGCCCTAACCACTGATGCACTCTCAGGTCCACTAAGTAGTAGCCTTAAATTACATATAATTTAGTAGACACACCATAATGGACAGAAAATGATATATTTAGCAATTAAATTAGTAAGATAAACTATAGCTTTTGTTTTAAATTAATTGTTCCCACTTCACATATTAAATTTCTTTGTTTTATACAGCTACTCTAAACTTATATATTTGCTATATAAGTACCCATATTATTTTATGTACATAAAATGACAGCAAAATTTATATTTCTCATTTTATAGCATTTATTATCTGCATCCAAAGTGCAATACTATTTATGAGCATCGTACATATAAAAAAATGGCACATCCTTTGTATCAGACACCACTGTTTCACAAATAAAGCAATTTAAAAAATGGTAATGTTTCTCAGCTTTTTGACGATTTTATCTTTTTACGTTTTGATGGTGGTGACACAACAGTTTCTTCCTCGTAGCTTTCATAGTCATCATCATCATCTCTGTCTGTCAAAAAGCTTGAGCCTAGCACAGATTTTCCACCAGTAACCTGAGATTTCTGAAGAGCTTTGACTGTTTGATAAATAATATTAAGAATTATTTATAAATTCAATAATTTAAAAAACAAAAATAAATTAAAACAGTCATCCACCTTAAAATGTACACATTTCATTGTATGACAAAAACAAACCAAAACAGACAAGCATCTGTGATATGCTGAAATTATTTTCTTATAGGTCCTAATTCTTACAAAATAATGGGATATATCACTTTAAGCAGCATAAATACAATAGGCCTAGGTATGTAGAAGAAGAATTGTATCAGGGATCACACATCAGACAAGCATAGGTGCGCCAAAAAATTTATTATTTTTTTCTTCAATTTTTCATCTTCACAATCTTCTCATACCTCTCATACCCCACATACACAAGCAAAACTAACACCAATAGATTTAGTATTCAATTCTTTATTTACATTTAGAAACATACAAAATTTCTAAGAAAACAAAAAGTTATTGTGTTTTGCAAACACCCACCAAAAATAATGCAACATCTCAAAAAGAATTCAGTGGCAGAGAGAAATTGTATAATTTTAATGCATCGTGCTAAAGGTTAATAACCAAATTAACATAATATCACTTGTGAAAACAAATAAAACATGTAGATGTCCCTAACCTTGTCAGTCCATTCTTCTATTTTAGTCTGACACACAACATTTGTCCGATGTGTGGCATTCATTCATTGGTACCATGCCTTCCGTCGTAGGCGATCATGTCTCTCCACAGTCCTCTATTTGTTATACATTTAAGTACAGTTTCTGATGATTCTGCATCATGTCAGGCTTTCAAGTCATCCAACATTTTATCACATTGTCTTCCTCTGTCTCTCTTACCCTCAATCTTTCCAGTTGTTATGATGTTCTCCAGCCCACCTTTTCTCATAACAAGACCCAGGAACTGTGATTGTTGTCTTCTAATACAGTTAATAAGTTCTCTATTTCTTCTTCTTCTTCAGCGTTCATTCTCAAACTCCCACTGGATATCTTGTAGCAGGACCATGGTCCTAATAAATTTCCAGAAGGATGTAGTCCAGAGAATGGAAATGCGTTGTGTCGCCGTTTTATTTGCGCCAATGGCCCGACACATCCGTCTTCGGCGGGATTGTTCTCTATTTGAGTTGACCAGTTGTAGAACTATAGCATTACTCTATTTTTAGCTGTCCATGATATTTTCAACATTCTATAAAACCACATCTCTGTGGCCTCCAGATGTTTTCTTGCAATATTGTCAATTGTCCATGCTTCACTACCATATAACAGTATAGGCTCTATGTAACATTTTAGTATGTTCTTTCTTCTATTGATAATGAATTATTACACAAGATGTTCTTCATCTTCTGGAATGCTGCTTCTGCCTGTGATGTTTGACTTTTTAATCTCATGGTGCATCTACCATGTCTGGCATACCTGACAGAATTCTTCTACTTACCTAGACATATTGTATTTTATAATGTTATTTCATAACTGAACTTACACGCTCATAATATCATCTGTGAAAACAAATAAAACATGTAGATGTCACTTACCTTGCTCTACACTAGGTCTAGGAATATTAAAGTCCGAAACACAACGTACTTATATTCACTATGAAATATAATGTGAGGAAATGGCTGGGTCTATTCTCGGAAACTAATGTGTTACTATATCTTCTATTAAAACCAACGTAATTCCCAAGAATTCCTCATCATCAGAATCAGAATCCATAAAAAGTCCATGAAAAATGCATCCATTAAAAACAAATTCGATCTGAACAGATGTTAGCCATTCTGTTTTACAACTTAATTGGAAGAGAATTGAGCAGGAAGGACATGACGTAATCATAGCATTGAGGCTGCTAATTCCTGGTCATGTGACTCTAAACAACATGTAGTTCCTTACCAGAAATGAGTGCATAGCTAGTTATAAACGATGTATTTGACAACAGGTGTATACAGAAAGACATCTGTCAGTGATATTTTCTGACAACAGTGTTAAATAACTCTTGCCAACTTTTACAGTAAAGGTATTTTGTCAGTTTTACAATCTCAACTGTTTGTTGATGACTCCCATTAAGTTCTAAATCATGATATTTAGATGGATCATTATCTTGTTTGGATGATAATTTGCTTTCCTCTTCAGCCTATTGGCTCCAAAAAAAGCCAGACTATGGTTACCTACAACAACTAAGAATTAATTTTGTGAAGGTTCAGAATCCAATACTGCTCCTGTCTGGGACTCTTTCACAGGTGAGCACCATGATGATTTTTTAACATATCTTTCATAGATGCTCATACCCTGACAGTTTCCTTTCATCTGCTTGTCTTCATGTCCATAAAACCTCTCACCAAGATACCTTAACTAATACTCATGGTACTTCCTATTTTTATAGAGTTAAACTTCTTACTTTTCATCCCCATAGCTTTCCTGTCCATAGAACATTATTCCCTTCTCCAATTAAAAATCCTCAAACTCGTGCTATATTCTATGAGTTTCCTCTGGTTGCCTATTGGTGTGACAAATATCGTAATGACATTTTGGTCCAATCACCTCTGGATTAATGTTCCAGACCTTTTTGGTACAGGTTATTTTGAACACCTGCATTGTTACACATGTCCCTATGTAGTGCAGATCCGCTTTGTTTCATTTCATAAGGCCATTTTTACTATCGACAATGCCTTTACATATTAATCATCATCAAGTGCCGTTTCCGCAATGAAGGTTGGCTGCAACAGACCTCCAACATCCCCTGTCTCTTGTTTTGGTGGTGTACTCTACTAGAATGTAGCCTGTCCATCTTGTGATGTTACTTTCCCACTTGTATCTCTGCCTACCTCTTGCTTGCTTCCCTTTAATTTTACCCTCAAGTAAGGTCTTCAATAATGTTTCATGCCTTTTAATGTGTCCAAAATATTTTATTTGCCTGATCTTTATTTCTCTTAGTAATTCTTTCTTCATATTAAGTGTTTTTAGAATCTCTTTGTTTGTTTTCTTCTCTTTCCATGATGTTCTTCCTATTCTTCTATATATCCACATCTCAAAGGCATCAATTCTGTCTTCTAATTGTTTATTTAGTGTCCATGTTTCTGAGCCATACATTAATATAGAATAGATGTAGCATTTTATAATTCTCATTTTTAACTTGTTTGTAATTTCATTTAACGTCATTTGTGAATCATGTAACGTCATTTACATTAACATTTGTAAACATAATAAGAAATATAAGAAACTGGCAAAAGACTACGTAAACATTTCTGCCAACATCTTTATGCCATTAAGCACAGAACACCTACTCCTGTCGCTATACATTCAATTGGCGCTGCTCATTGGGTACCCATGATATTCAGGTCACACCTGTAAGATCTTGCACCACAGATGATAGAACTAGGTACGCTCTTGAAAATCGATATATGCAGTTTGGTACCCTAAAGCCATTTGGTCTTAATACGGATCATTCATTTATTTAGATTTGGGGAGGGGAGACCTTTGCTATGTCATTCATGTTGTTTTCGGGCATTGTTTTTTAAAATTTTGTTCTCATTTCCATACTTTTTAATATGCGTCTCTATGGCAATACTTGTGTATAATGTATGTCATTGTTACCTACGATGTCTCTGCTTTTAAATGTCTGCCGTCTAATGCTTTTGTGATAATGCTATTATTTTTACCGTTTGACTTGTGTTTTCCTTAAAAATACCATAAGATTGATACTGTCTAGTATACTATTAATTGTATTTTTTAGACCAATATCATATATTCTGATAGTCTATACTTTCACTGTGAAGCTAAACAACCTTGCATTTTATGTACGAACTATTGCATTATAGTTTTTCAGAACTCTCACTTATTATCAATTAACATGATAACTGCATTTGAAAAAAAATCATTCATCGTAAATATTTGGAAGCTAAATACTAACAACAATCGTGTGGCATAAAGAGACACTTACTCTGAGCCTGAAGCTCTTCATTTTGGTGTCGGAGGATATTAATGTGGCGATCATTCTGCATAGTTTTGTCTCTCATTCTCATGATGTACTCAGCTGCTTGTCTCAGGATCTGTGCACGTGATGCCTACATAAATAACACAAAAATAAATTAACAATAACAAACTAAAGATATTACCTATATAATGTGCACAGTAATCCACAGATATAATTAATTTTGCAGACATTTGTTTAAAATACTGAACAATTCAGTAGAAAGTTTAAACAACTGCTATAAGGATTTGCAGTTGCACTTCTTTTCAGCATCCGTTCTCAAACTTCTGCTGAATCTCTCTTGCAGCAACACAATGGTCCTACTAGATTTTCAAAATATCCCATTTATAAATAGAAGTAACTACTGTGAGCTATGCTACATTTTTTCACCAACGACTTTCCCCTTGTGTTGATTCTTTTTCTTCAGTTACAAAATCAAAGAGCATACACCATACTGCTTTTTTATTGTCACGAGAAAAAATATACAGCATGGATGTGGTGGTTGGACATGTACTGGCGTTTGACAATTTCAGAGGGAAATCGTTGTTAGCAATGAGGAATAGAAAATAAACCAGAAACAGATTAAGGCACCCATAGCAGTAAGATAGAGGAATAAGTAAACTAGTGCATAGCAGCTAAATGGTTAATGATACATTTTTGTTTCTACCCTGTGTGGACCAATCAAGTTCACTCCAGGTCTTCCCTACAGTCTCCTCTTGAAGGTCACATAGAAAATAAACCTGAACATTTCACCAGAGATCAAGGACAAATATCGTGTGTACAGTATGGTAGTAAAAACTGTGCTCTGTGACCTCATAATGATTATCAGTGAGTAGCATAAGGTATGAATTAAACATAAAATTAAATGGGTTCTTATTTTGAATGCTTGCTTACGTATTTGATTATTTCCTGTGGCTACGTTTATCAGTTTATGTTGATCATTTATTCATTTAAATATAAATTTATTTAGGGTTAGTTATGTAAAACATAACTCTCCTATCCCCTAATCCTAAAATAATTAATATTTAAAATAATTATTGATTAATTGTTGATATAATATTTAGATTGCCCATGTGTTGCAGGGGTCCGAAAGGGGAGCAAAGAATAGCAACACTGTTTACCTTCTGTGCATATGGAGTTGGCTGTCCCATCCCATATACGGTCAGTGAACCAAAGCCATGATGAAGTCGGATGTGTCAGGCCAAAAGGTGCAGATATTGCTACGATGCTGTAAACCATGACACAATGCATTCTGTTCTCCGGACTACATCCTGTTAATCTGCAGGAGTTTGAGAACAAACGCAGAACAAGAAGAAGAATATTTAGATGAGTTATCCCTAAAATAAGCAAGTAGGCACACATTCCAGACAAGAATCCAAAAATGCACTTGGCTGAACTGCTTACATAGATGTACTTAATAAACTTTTTATAAACCACTATCAAGTGGAGTGGCTTCATGTTAACTAATGATTGTGTGATGTGATCTAGAACTGAAAGGAGTATTCTATTTTAGAAACAACTTATGATTCTGGGTGACATGATTTCTGACACATGGATCATGTTCCATAATGTGGAGGCTACAGATGGAATGAGAATTGACTGCAACAAAACAAGCAATATCTCCTACACCTCTGTGCCAACAAATACATCATCACTGTCGACATACAGCATTCCGGCACGGGCAGTCGAAAAGCAGATGCATTGATGGCGGCCAATTCCTATGTCCCAATATGGGCTGTCCTGATGTCACAAATATCGAAAGTAAGGATGACATGATGAAAATATCATGGACAGTTAAAAAGAGTAATGCTATAATTCTACAACTGGTGAATTCAAATAGAGAATTTATTAGCTGTATTAGAAGACGACAATCAGTTTCTGGGTCATGTCATGAGAAGAGGTGGCTGGAGAACATCGTAACAACCGGAAAGATTGAGGGTAAGAGAGAGAGGAAGACAACGTGAGAAAATGTTGGATGGCTTGAAAGCCTGGCATGATGCAGAATCACCAGAAACTATATTTAAATATATAACAAACAGATGACTGTGGAGAAACATGATCATCTACGCCGGAAGGCATGCTATGAATGAAAGGCTGACATGAATACAATGAGAGAAGCACAGTGCCAAGAGCAACTAGAATGGAGAAAATTATACATTGAAATAGGAACCAAAGTTTTGTTAAGCTCGAGAACAAGCTTCTAGTCCCTGGTGCTCCTAAAAGTGTGATGAGATTCAGATTTGGATGAGGGGCTCAAAGCGTCTGTGAATGACACCTTGGCTAAGAGGGCGAATGCACCCGGGTCCAACTCTTCTGAT
Organism: Meghimatium bilineatum; assembly: GCA_034231615.1. Lineage (NCBI taxonomy): Eukaryota > Metazoa > Mollusca > Gastropoda > Stylommatophora > Philomycidae > Meghimatium > Meghimatium bilineatum. Next base: position 61,022,497 of record CM067322.1, on the reverse strand, counting down.
GATTTCTTCCTAAACCGCAACCAGGCTCGCAAATGAGAAAAGGTTCAGTACCCAACAGGCACAGGTACAATACTGCTGCGGAACACCTCGTGCAAGACAGACATGAACGATAAACCATCTCTGCGTAGAGTCAATACACACTTGCCACCTGGCGACAGATAGGAAGCCTGTCGTAGGCTAGGGAAGTCAACCTAAATTAAAGGCACACCAAAGACAGATTTATCAGGCTACTGGTCTCTGGACTACGTCCGGCGGATATCTAGCAGGACCATTATCCTGCAAAAAAGAGAGATTCAGAATGAACACAAACTTTATTCTTCATTGTTTGTACTGTATATCACAAATTGTTGTTACACACATATTTCTTAGGTCTAGATCAAGTTGTTATAATTGGATTTGACTGTACTTGTTTAATTTCAAAATCTAGCACAGTTAAATAGACTTTTTATGATACATAACTTTCACTTAAATTTTAAAACAATCATAAAATAATAAATGGGGTATTCATTTTTGAAGAACACTTGCAGATACTTGTATAGTGTTCAAGACATTTGATAGAAGAATGTGTGTCAAAGTGTTGCTGAATCCATTAAAAAAAATGGTGCATTTTATTTGTGTTGCATTTACAGTTAATATGTTTCTTAGAATTATTAAAGATCACAAACTTGATGGGAAACATTCATCTTACCTTGCTAGATGAGTTTGAGTTTGGCTGAAAAAAAATATCAAAATTTCATTAACATCGTTCTTAAAATTATTTTTTTTACTACATCCTCCTAATCTGCAGGAGTTTGAAAGAAAAGGTCCAGTAATTTAAATTATAAAACATTTATTAAAATTATCATCATTAAGTTTTCCTATGCAGTAAGGAGATATTAAAAGTTAGCACCCACAACAGCACTGCTTTCATGTCATGCGTCACATTTGCTAGCTCCTTAATTCATTCAACTTACTATATTCATGTTGTGTCTTTGGGTAGCTCTCCTTTTTCCTACCAACTTTACAACTGAGAAGTTTTCTTTCTTTTGTTTATGACCAAGGTACCTGCAAGAATTTGTGCAATCGGCCCTTTCAGAAAGCCATGACAGCCTACCGATTTTAAATATTGCCTAGAAAATCATTACATCTAACAAATGCTGGGATGATCACTACATTCTGAATAGGATATGCTACCAATCAATTTTTGTTCACTAACAGATACAAAAAAATTCCAGCAGTAATTTTATTCTTCATTTTCTATAGTATTGTCACTAATGATTTCTCAATGTGATTTTAGTGTAACTATGTTGTGCAAGCAGCGAACCGCATCATATGGAGAACCAAAACCTCTGCCCTATGTGTCGCTTGCAGCACGAAAGGAACAAACTAACTAAACTATGTTGTGGCTCTAGTACAATAGAGCTGCAATTTTTGTGCTTTCAGCCAGGCACATAGTTTGTTCTCAAACTGCTGAAGATTAGCAGGATGTAGTTCAGAGAATGGAACGTGCTGTATTCCACTGACAGCTTGGCCCTTTGGTCTGATGCATCCAACTTCAACATGGCTGCTGTGTCACAAAGGCCCTCTATTAGGTGGGAAAGCCAACTCCACCCTCAAATCATCATTAGCGCATCTTGTGACATGCATGGCATGTAACAACGGTGTTGCTATTCCATTGCTTCCTTTTTGGGACCCTGCAACACACATGACAATGTCATCAAGTGACTTCAGTTAGTTATCCATAAGTAATAATGGGTAGTAATTGAGTTATAAACAAGCATCATAACTGTTAGCACCTTGCTCAGATGCTAACCACATGTTGACCAGAAAACATTTGACCAGTATAGCTTTCAGCACTTTCTCTGTAGAGATGGCAACATTCCTCCACCTTTCAGAGAATGGAACTTATACTCAGTTATTTGCTGTTGGGTAGACCACAGTATTTTTTTAAAAACCAAATGTGACAAGTGAACTTGAAACTATACACATTGTGACACTAACAGTGTGATGGGATGCTCATGTATCATCTATCATATTATACACACACAATGGGATTCAGTTGTTAAAATATGATGCCAGTAAGAAAAAAGTCTACAATGGAGATACTAACAAGAGTTACAGTTGATGTTTTTTGTGTAACAAAGAAATCAGAGCACCAATGGTTACTGGCTGACATTGATTTAATGATATCAACAAGCCACAAACATAAAACTTGGAGAGGACAATCATAAATCTAGGTTGACAAAATAGTTGTATGCTGGACATTATACTGGGTCAGCCTTGAATGTCTGAAACAATTCAAATTTCCTCACCTTTGAATACCATGTCTGTCACCTGTTCATGGGGATATCTTAACATCATAATATCCATACTAGCAGAACCATATATATGTCTTAAGAGGGCGAGGAGGGAAGGTGTGGGGGTGGTGCTGTTATATAAAAATGTTTTTAAAAACAGTAATTCATCCATTTTCTTGTACAATTCCCTTTTCTTCTTCATGAGAAAATTGATGACCTGTTTGCAAAAAATAATTGAGGGAGGGGGATGTTAAACATAAATTTAAAAAAAATATAAATAACAATACACAAGATATTTTCAACATTTCGAACCATTAGGTCTTTATAAAGAATATAGAAAAGAAAAAGACTGTGTTTTATATATTCTTGATAAAGACCTAACAGTTCGAAATGTTGAAAATATCTTGTGTATTGTTATTGTATTTTTTCATGTTTACACCCATTAGCCCTTTAGTGATTGTTAGTTGTTATCAAGTGAAACTTCAAAAACCTGTGTTCTACATAAGTACTATTCATACTTCTAAGTACAGTATGTGTGTTCTCTTCATCCAGATTTTCACTATGCAGGTATCGATTTGCTACAACATCCATCAAAGAGCATGGGCTGTTTTTGTGGATATGACAGTGCACAGAATTTGTAATACCATGAATTCCACTGTAGTCAGATGTGTCAGGCCATTGATGCAAATAAATTGGTTTTTATTACACAGCATTTTTCTGTTCTTTGGAATACGTCCTGCTGAAAATCTAGTAGGACCTAGATTGTTCTGCTACAAGACCTAGATTGTTCTGCTACAAGAGAGATTATTTTCCCCATGCCATGCTCATTTTTGCTTATGATGGAGGAACATCATCATCACAAGAGAGATTCAGTGGGAGTTTGAGAATAAAGGTTAAAATAAACACTAAGAAATGTTTATCAGTGTTTTCGAACATCAAGTAAAAAGTAATATTATTGCAGTTTATATTTCAATTCGGCAGCACAATCTATTTATACAGAACATATTCTACAGAACTGTCCCTTGTACCACACCACAAGAAAATTGCAGTCATTTGAAACAGCTCTAAAAGACAAGCTCTAAAATCCTGCCTCAGGATTAGTGATCACAATACAGTTTATTGATGAAATTTATATCATCATATGACTCTGACAGGAGAAAGGAGAAGAAGACACTTCAGTATGCTGTATATAATATGTAGCTAATATTAAAGACCACATATTCTTTTGTGTTCTTACCTTATTATCATCTTGTGGAACACAGTCCCGTAGACTGTGAAAACTATCCTTTATGTGGTCCCTTCGTTTCCGTTCAAGTGCATTGTGGTGTGCTCGTTTATCATCCTGAAACACACATAAAAATTCATGTCTATTAAAATAAACACATCTAATTGCTTTGTAAATGTTAATAATTGACTTATTAATAATAATTGTTAGATAAGAAAAATATTTTACACTACAAACAAAATTACATTTTAATAGTAATGTCAAGACTAAAAAATACCTAAGGAAAGAATTAGATACAGACACAAATGCTTGGTAGAACATGGAGAAATCTGAAAGCAATACCTAAAGAAAGCACAAGATGGAGGAGGTTTGTTTAGAATCTAACCTTCACTGGGAGATGAAAGGTGTATGGAATGTCAAAATAAAATGGTTCACTCCCTCCCAGTAGTCCATTCATGGTCACAGCAGGCTTCATCACAGAAGAGATCACGGAGTTAGGTAACTATCATTTGTTCCTCTTGGCATAGCACATCAGTTTTCTGATATTTTGACTTTTATTTTCTATGAGAAACTTCTTTCGTTCGCTTAAAATATGTAATTTTGTCTACACAATAAACTTCACCATCTGTTGCGCTCAAACAGAAGTCCATATAGCTTTGATACTCGTGTTGTTCTATGGGTCAGTATGTTTTTCTCATCATTTCATACTAGTACATTTTCAATGAGATGAATAAAATAATCAACCTCATCCAACCCTCCATAGCTGCCTCATATAACATTCATGGAAGGTCTTAGTATTAGTACTATATTTTTGCTTTCATTTCAATCCCAGGTAGCACACAAGTGGGATCAGTTTAATTCTGATCCTTTTTCATTTGTTTGTGTTTGAACTTTTTGTAGCTGATTCTGAAGTGTAATTATATATTATTATTTTGTGCTATAACAGTATACAGGTACTTTGTTGGTGATGTAGAACCCACAGGGAGTACAAGTTTGTCAGTTGTTTCCTGTGTCATGTGGTGTTTTACTTTCAGATCCAGATTTGTGTCTCTCTTGGCATTATTTTTTATGGTAAAGTTTTCCAGTCCAGATGACAGATTCACTCAATATGGCTGTAATAGTGAAACGTCACATGTTTAACAGTCTTCTATTCCAGGAAGTAAATTTTATTGTTTACTAATGGTTTTGCCTCATATGGTCGAGGACGGCCCCTTTTAACCTAGGACTGGTGTTCATGTCGGTTATATCAGGGTGGTCTTTCAAATTGAAGACATGTTGCAAATATAATGGTTCACTCCCTCCCAGTAGTCCAATCATGGTCACAGCAGGCTTAATCACAGAGTTAGGCAACTATCATAAGTTTAATGTCCTTAGTCACTTCTTATAATATGCATAGCAAGTAGAAGTGCCATTATTCTTTCTTCGCCGTTTGGGCTCCTGTAACAGACAGGCAAAGATACTCTGTTAATAATTTATCATCCTTTTATCCATATTTAATTTCCAATGTCTGACTTCTTTCGATAATCCTTCTTATATTAGTTAATCGTCGGATAATCATCACTGGACATGTCCATAGGTGCTTCAATCTTCACTTTACAGTTTCGCCATTACAAGATGACTGACAGTTCCAGTTCTTTGTTAGTTGACATATATTCTTCTAATCTCACAGTAATGCTCATTTCTGGTAATGCCACATTTCAAGTCCAGTTCCTTTTTTCTAGACATAGAAAAGGAATGATCAACCTCATAAATTTTATTTGCCCATGTTGTTTCTCATAATGAGTTCAAAATGTCCACACAATACCTTAAACAACAACTGATTATAGTTGTTCTAAATTTTTTAATTTTAATTTTAATGCTACACAAATTATATACAATCTACATTATTTCTCTTATTAGCACCATTTCAAGGAGGGCACAAGTGATGTGGCTATGATGAGATATTTTCAAACACTCCACAGTTTCTTTTCCAATTTTGTCTCTCATGCCCAGGTTTTAGCACATAAGTCACACAGGAGAGGACATGTATGCATGATCTGTTTTGGAGCCTGAAAGTCATTTTGACATGGCATTAGTTTCAGATCAGTGGTTCTCAACATGGGTCATACCCCAGGCCTACCCCTGGGGCCACTGAGCAGTGAGACAACAGAGAAAAAAATGTGTGATGGGGACTCACAGACCTGTCCAGGATGAGTGGACCACAGGAAAGCAACCATAATGATAATAAGCAAGAATTATAGCATAAAGCTTGAATGACTTTAGTGGTATGTAAAGGAAGTCAATTACATTTTTTTTAGGCACCAGGACACCACATAAGAAAATTTCTCCCATAAGTAAGACAGGTCAAATAAGGTTCAGAACCATTTGTTTAAACAACCTTTACTTGGAGTTGTGCATGTAGTTTTACAGTGACATGTTCTGAACCCGAGATGGTAATTTGCTGCAATTTAATGCTTTAGAATGGACTCATGTAGGTAGCTGCTGTCTATTTTCTTACTACATGTTAGTTTGTACTTTCATGAGTGTTTTTGCTTCCTTCAATGATACTCTGTGATTGTTTGTTTGTTTTGCGTTCGCTCCATTGTAACCAGCATGGATATCCGTACGATTTCCGCAGGTAGCGTGATTACGTTGTGCCACCGTTATGCGCCTCGTAGGCCTAGCACATCCGATTTCGGCATGCCTTGACAATTCGGGTGGGCTACCCTAGCCTGTTACAGCCTCCATATCTGTCTCCAGGCACTCGTGTATGTGGTGACTCTTCGCCCAGACGATTTTTGCTCTCGTCTGTCTCGCACGATGTGTTCCACTGTCTATGAACTTGCCTCGTGTAATTGGACGTACTGTGCCTGTGCCCATCGGGTACTGAACCGTTTCTTATCCGCGAGCCTGGTTCCTTAAGGGGAAGTACTCAACAGAAGAGTTGGACCCTGGCTCTTTCACCCTCTTAGCTGAGGTGTCATTCACTGACATTGTGTACCCCTTGTCCAAGTTCGAGTCTCACACAACGCGTTTGAGAGCAAGGCGTTCTCGAGCTTAGTGACCTTGTCCCAATAGCGCCTGAGCCCATCAGGTACTGAACCCTTTCTCTCTGCAAGTGTATTTTCGGCATAGGAAAACCTGACAGTAGAGTTGGGCCAGGGCTAAAATCGTTGTCTCTTTTGTGCCTGAGCCCATCGGGTACGGAACCCTTTCTCTCTGCAAGTGTATTTCCGGTATAGGAAATCTTGACAGTAGAGTTGGGCCAGGACTGCCATCGTTGTCCCTTTCTTGCCTAAGCCCATCGGGTACGGAACCCTTTCTCTTTGCAAGCATATTTCCGGTTTAGGAAGGCTCGACATTAGAAATGGGTTATGTCTTATTGCTTTTCAGAACGCCAATGATTGGGTCATAGTCTCCCTCTGTAAGGAGCACAGGTAACTAGAAGCTCGTCTCGAGCTGACGGAGCTTGTAGTTCCCCTTTCCTAGGAACTTTTCACTTTCTATTTGCAGTTCTCTAGCGCTGTTCTGCCCTTTCATTGTACTCAGTATGAAATCTGTCTCTCGTCATGCTTCTACCTTTACGTGCATTATACATTGGCCGCCCCTCCAATGTTCGGACTGGACTGACTAGCTTCACTGTATGTCGACAGTGTCGCTATATGTGGTAATGCTGGTGATGTCGGAGATATTGTCTTGTCTCTTATGAAGTGAAATATCTTTCCATCTGCTACCTCCACATTCTCAGACACGATCCCCAAATGATTTGGCCAGAATCAGATCGAGCTGCTGTATTTCTGTTTCTAGGGTGCACCGCGAGGAGATACATTTGGGATCTTGGTTATCTGCTAACCCTGGGTCCGCCTAGAGCAATGTGTCCCCTTTGCACCCCTCTGTGATTGAATTGTTCCTTTCTTTATGCCTGCAAAATGCTGAGGTCTGATGTAGTCTGCAATTCTGTGAGGTGGGATTAAGAGGAGAGTGTATAAACATGGTATTACGTGAACTATCAATGTACATATGGTTTACTTTCTGCTGAAAGATACTGAGCTCCTGGAGTATGTGATGGTTCGGCTAATCACTAATACAATTTCAAATCAAGGTTATTATGTTTAAATTAAGAAAGTAATTCCAAAATTAGAGTTGCAATGTATTTTAAAAAATAACATTGGCACCAATCTCCCTCAAACATTTGTCAACATTTTCAAATATCTTTTCTAAATTTATTTACACTTTCCTTGAACTCCTTTGTCAACATTTCCAAATATTCTCTGTTCTAAATCTCTCTACACTTTCCTTGAACTCCTTGTCAACATTTTCAAACTTTGCATTATTATTGAATTTAGAATCATCATTATCAGGTGCCATGCTGGCTGGTGTATGCGATCATGGCTCTCCACAGCTCTCTATCTCCAGCATTATGTTGTGTATCAAGATTGTTTTTGTTTCCCTGTCTTGCCAGGTTGTCAAACTGTCTAATATTTTCTCATGTTGTCTGCTCAATATTTGTTGCCTTCAGTCTTGCCTTTTGTAATTATGAGTATGTTCTCAAAACCTGCCTGTCTCATGAAGTGGTAAAATAATTAAGATTGTCGTCTTTTTATATTATTGATTAAGGTCTGTTTCACGTTTGACTCTTTCTTCTTCTTCAGCATTCATTCTCAAACTGCCACTGGATCTCTCTTGTAGCTGGACAATGGTCCAACTAGATTTCCAACAGGATGTAGTCCAGAAAATTGAAATGCGTTGTGTCACCATTTTATTTGTGCCAATGGCCCAACATTCATCTTCAGCGGTGCATGACTCTTTCAACACAGCTACATTACAGTAGTTTTTCTGGCAGCCCTTGGTATTCTCAGCATTATTCTTTAGAACCACATCTATATTGTCTCTAATTTCCCACTTTCCTGTTTATTTATAGTCCAAGACGCATCCATATATTAGTATAGGAGTTATATAGTATAGTACTGAACTCTCTTCCTCACCTCTAATGACGAAGACATATTACACAACCTATTTTTCATTTTTTTAATGTTTTTTCCTGCCTTATTCTGCTTCATATTTCTGTTGAACTTCTTCCATCTGCTCTAATCATTGTACCTAAATATTTGAATTTGTGGACCTGTTTTAATAAAATACAATAATATTTTATATTATTCATATTCACTTTGATCGTGCAAGCAGCAAGGTGTGGTATTTTGATTTGTTTCTTTGAAATAAAAATTGCTTTTGTTTTCTTTACATTTAGGAAGAGACCTTTCTCTTTACTTTCTGTGACTACTACATTAATTAAATCTTGAAAGTTTTCCTAATTGAGAATTTAGAATAGGCCCATGTTTTCCGAGTTCTCGTTTGTAACATAAGATGATAAACTCGATGTTGTAAGACAAAGATAATTAGACTAACTGTCTATCCCCAGGTGGTTTGTGATCCACTCTTGCCGTTAAGCGTAGGGGTGATTGGAGTTCGAGCTTGCGTTCTAAAGCCTCTGCTGTGCTATGGCCGTGTCTGTTCAGGATGTCCCTGACGTTTTCTATCTTTTCCGTGGTCTTCCTCTGGCTTTGTACCCTGATCTCATTTGGTTGTTATATGCTTGTACGGGCAACTTTTCATGATGCATTCTCATAATGTGGCCAAACCACTTGATCTGTTCTCTCTCTATGTAATCTGTAATTAGACTTACGTAAAACACAGGTTTATATTTCGTCTCAATGGGACACCATAGACTATATCTAAAACTAGTGGGTAATGATGGGCAATGATGAGCACACAGGAAATCATAAAAATTACAATACACAAATCATATTCAACGTTTCAACCAAAAGGTCTTTATCAAGACACAAACAAAACATTAAAAGACGACGAATAGAAAAATTATCACAACGTCCAATGGAAATGATATGCCGGAAGGTCAGAAAGTACATAAAAACGTAAATATATGTGGAAACGAAACGAACAAAAAGATGAGTAAATGACGGAACAAACGGAATAAAGACAAAGCGTTATGTCTAGTACTGGTTTGGTGTGGTCTTTGTCTTTATTCTTTTTATTCCGTCATTTACTCATCTTTTTGTTCGTTTCGTTTCCACATATATTTACGTTTTTATGTACTTTCTGACCTTCCGGCATATCATTTCCATATTTCCGTTGGATGTGATAATTTTTCTATTCGTCGTCTTTTAATGTTTTGTTTGTGTCTTGATAAAGACCTTTTGGTTGAAACATTGAATATGATTTGTGTATTGTAATTTTTATGATTTCTTGTGTGCTAATCATTGCCCATCATTACCCACTAGTTTTAGATATAGTCTATGCTGTCCCATTGAGACGAAATATAAACCTGTGTTTTATGTAAGTCTAATTGTTGTTACGTTTCACGCAGTTACCTTGTATTGATTGTCATAGGTAATCTGTACAAGATATTATACCTATTCTTTCCCAGATATATTCATTTCGCAATCTATCAAGTCTGGTGGCCCCGCAACAGCAACTATTATTCTCATTATTAGATTCAATTTGTACTGTACTACAATACAATTAGTAAGAAGTTTTTTAAGTGCAGACAATAGGTCTATAGACTTTTGTGTATATGTCTGTTTTCTCAGTGCTATGAACTATGATGTTTGGGGTTTCTTAGCGTTAGCAGCTACGGCTACGGCTACATAAATAAATAAAGTAAAGCTAAAATAAGTTTGTTCCATTATTTATTAATTATTATATACTTGACTTACAGCATCACTTTCGATGTCAATGTCTCTGTCTTCGTCACTCATATTAGTATCAGACTCAATTTTCAATATTTCGTTAATTCCACTGGACTAAAATAAATCGATCAAAACCAACTTTCGATTAATAATGGCATCAATCAAATCAACATCTTTTTGCAATCTGCAGTGAAGGAAGAATGATTAAGAGCGTTACCACTAAACATTTTAAACTGTCCTCAGTTTCGAAGTAGGATTGCCAGATTTATTTTCGATAAAAAAGCGAAACTGCTTCAAAAAAAGGTCAAACCGCACCAGAAAATGCTAAACTACTCTGAGTAGAAAGCTCCTTCAATAGACGTTGCACTAAACTGAACGATGATGTCTGGGTATGAAAGAAAGCTCAGAAAAATCACCCTACTGCACATAAGAAGTAAGAGCTAACCGCTTGCAATTCCTGGCGTTCTCAAACAAACAATAAACAAACATGCTCGATGAAAAATTCGACATCCATCTCACTATCGTCCTCCTCAATTGCCAAATTGGGACCTTCAGCATAAACCGTGTTAGCAGTAAAGTTTTTTAGCATTTTCCCCGTTGTATGGAAGTCCTTTCGTGTGACGTATTCTCTCCAAAACGTTGTTTCTCCAATAAACTCCATGAACCATTCTCTGTCCTGGGGCAAGCCATGCTGTTTGCATTTTTCAACGACGTATTCATGTTATCTTTAATGTCGTCAGTTGATCAAGATCTTCTTGATCTACCTTTTCTCCTCCTCCTATGTGCTCTGCCCTCCATTATTTGTCTTTCTAAATAGTTATGTCTCTTTATATGATCAAACAGGTGTATTTTTGCTATTGTGTTTAGTAACCAACACTCTGGCATCTTCAATAACGACTAAATTGGATTTCCGCCAAAGTGGCCCGCGAGAATTGATATGTTTTTTCTATTGTGTCCGATCGATTAACGGCTGTTCCTTTCCGAAAGTAATGGCAACCTACGGGAATAGTGTGCCTAGAAAATTCCAATGGAAGTCTTTACAACATGTATTTGAAAGTAATATTTCTGCCCTTATCCTTGCAATTGCATCAGGTAAATTAATTCAGTTGCATCTTGTTTCTTGCCTTTGTCTTCACTGATGTCACTAAGGAGAACATTCTCTCAACTACGGCATTATTAACTGGAGTATTCAAGCAATTAAGGGCAAAAGTGCGTTTTACCTAATAGTGCCTTTACAAAGTTTACAAAATGCTGATCCATCAGATGCTTTTTTCAGCCATATGTATATTTCCCCCCATTTACTTTTGTATTTACGACAGCTATCGAAGCTTTCTATTTCTTGGATAAAGTGGTCTTTGATGAAAAATTATCAATTATCTGTGGAAACACATGTAACAGTACACTAGCTAAACAAGGAACATTCAAAAACTATGTAAAAATGCACTTTCAGTTATAAATGTATGATTTGGTAACACTATAATCTCATACAAAAACACGCTAGAATTCCAGTCATTTGGTTGGTAGTGTAATACCAACTAGATTTTCATAATAAAGCTTCTAATATGTTTGTGCTAATATGATGATGATGGTGTTCCTCCTTCGCAAGCGAAGATGCGCATGGCATGAAAAACAATAAAATGCGATGAAAAAATAAATAATAATAATAAATTGATTCTTGATTCTTGATTGGTAACTGTCCAATTGAGTTCGCAAAGCCCTATGTCCATTAATGTGGTAAGTATTATGACCAAAATATGCCAAAATATATGGAGCACAAAACAATGGCCCACTGATTGGACACAATCACTAATAATATCAATTCCCAAGAAAGGAAATTTGAAAGTGTGTACGAATTACAGAACAATTAGCCTTATAACACACCCCAGTAAAGTGATGCTCAAAATACTACTTAACAGAATAAAACACAAGTCGGAAGAAATAATTGCAGAAGAACAAGCTGGCTTCAGAGCAAACAGAAGCACTGTTTAACAAATATTTAACATCCGAACACTAATCGAAAAACATATTCAGCATCAACGTGATTTATACCACAACTTCATTGACTTTACAAAGGCCTTAGACCTGTTTGGCATGATGGCCTATGGCACATACTTAGGAAATTTAATTTTGACACCACAATTATAGACATTATTGAAGCTCTGTACGAAAATGCAAATAGTGCTGTCTTGTCAAACAATACAATTGGAGAGTTCTTCAAAACAAATGTGGGAGTTCGACAGGGATGCATAATGTCCCCAGTACTTTTTAACATATACTTAGAGCACATCATATAAGAGACATTACATGATTACAACACGTCTATATCGATCGGAGGTCGCCCTATTTGCAACTTGCGTTTCGCTGATGATATTGATCTTATAGCTGGGTCAGAACATTCATTGCAAGAATTAACATCAAAGTTAGAAAAAGTTACCAGCAAGTACAGAATGGAAATCAATACAGATAATAGCAAAATCTTGGTAAACAGCAGAGACACTGAAAACCAGACTAATATCATGATGAATGGACATAAGCTTGATGAGGTGAATACCTTCAAATACCTCGGATCCAGTATATGCAGCGATGGTAAATGCAAAGCAGAACTAAAAACAAGGCTGGAGATGGCTTTAGCGTCCTCGTCAAGGCTAACTGTGATTTGGAAAAGCAACATCGGTGTTGGAGTGAAAATCAAACTGTATAAGTCGCTGGTGCTTTCTGTTGTATTGTATGGTGAGAATTGAACACTCACTGCGCTCATGGAGAGAAGATTACAGGCTTTCGAGTACAAATGCTACAGAAGAATTCTACGAATTTCCTATAGGGAACATAAGACCAATGTGTACGTAAGAAATAAAGTAGAGATGTGTGCAGGTGTTCAGGAGCCATTGCTTTGAATAGTGAAACGACGAAAACTAGCATGGTTCGGACATGTATGCAGGCACGATTCCTTGTCAAAAACAATACTGCAGGGAACTGTCGAGGGTGGAAGATGCAGAGGAGGACAAATACAGACATGGACAGACAACATCAAGGAATGGACAGGGCAAGATATTTCCACACTCATCCGCATCGCTGAGGATAGAATTCGCTGGAGGACTCTGTGTGCTGAAGCATCAAATGTGGTACCCCTTCGATCCTGAAGGGTTATGGGTTTATTGATTGATTGATGTCCGTTAAATCCGATTCGTGCACGAAAAGTTATATTGCAGTGCATGCAGGAGTGCTGAGGGTTCTCTCGCAACGAGGTACGGGCTCTATCTCTTTGTCCTTGATTCTTGATTAGGAACAAGCGTCACAGCACTGGGGGCATTCCGGTATATGTTCTGCTTGCCGGTCCTTCCTTCGGCGATCTTAAAGTGCATAAGCTCAGTGTCCCAGTCAGTTGTTGATTTTGCGTTCTCCTTATCTTTCCGGAGAGAGAGCACTTTCTCCCATCGCCTATAGTCACTCCCATTTCTATCATTCTCTGAAAATGTATATTGTCTCGATCGACCTCCTTCTCATCTTCTCGTAGGGTAACCATGACTGCTCTAATCAATTTAGTTCTGTCTCTTCTTATCTGTGCCGTCCAATAAGGCTTTACCAGCCAACACTTAGGCTCTTTCGTTTCCCCTGACCCCAGCATGACATGGACAGTAGATTCATGTAATGCTACCCCTGACGCCGAAAGGCAGCAAAGGGTTTCAGCGAATAGATAGATAGATAGGAAACATTCCCTAACCCGTGGCAGTCTTTATATCTGTCACCAGACAATCGAGTGGATATCTGCTCTACACTGTGATAGTTTATCGCCAACTCTGCCCTTGAGCTTTGCAGGGTCACAACGTGTCTTTGGATGACAAATTTTGAGGAGACGGTAAGCAGAAATTTGGACTTGGGTCGACTACGTTAACCTCGTATGATGTGTTCAGCTGCCAGTGAACTTGCGTAAATAGAAACCATTATCCCCCTCCCCCGTATCATCAAATACTGGCCCTTATCTCGACTGTGAACATTTTTCAATAGGGGCTTATAGGTAACTGTTCATATAGTAAAGATGAACAAGGGTTGGTTAGTCCTTTTAGTCAAAGTTTCGTTCACCGACAATGTGAACGTCTCGCCTACGTTGGAGCTTCTACCCACATTTTCTTTGCACCAGATCGATATGGTATCCTGCCTTTATCCACACAATCTGCTGCCAGAAAACAACTGAAAACTTGTTTCTGTCTAGCATAAACATTGCTCTCATTATGGTTACGATATTCTCACTTATTCACTAATTGCTCTAACTAGTTTTGCTATTTTTGCCTTAGTGGACTTTCGAAAATGACAACCCGGCGCACGTTGTATTTAGACCAGCCATTGTATTTAACTGTGATGCCATAGTGTTTTGGCTGTGATGCCTATGTTCTATTGAGAGATAGAGTCTATTGTTTGTCTTGTGCAAACAGTTTGCATTCCTCCTGAGCCAACACTGCTGCTCAGACATGATCTATAGGCCTACAGATTTAGCCAAAATTGCGTTGCACGAGCTTCGGAGCAACCTGTTTCCAGAGTTCACAACGAGGATGTGCGTTTAGGATATGTGACAACTCGAGGATTGCAAAAGATAAATGCATATCCTGTACCAATCAGAATATCTTTTGTAGCAGGACTTTAAATAACTGTTCATTTCGTTTAGAAACATTTATTTTTATTAGTAAAGCCAATACATTCCCGATACTTGTATTGTAATGAAGAGTGGTAGTTTACTATCTTTTACCTTTTTTGTAGTACATTGCTACATAGTACAGGGGACGTTTCCTTAAAAATAAGTATTAAGTATGCCTATAAGGTATTAGGTATGTTGATTATCTTCACACATCGGATATACCCGTTGGTGCTCATATCTTCGACTCAGTAAATCTCTCAGGGTATAATAGCTGATGGTTCCGGTTCTACGTTGGTTCTCTGCTCCTTTTTTAAATCTTTGTTTTGTGATCTCTACGTGACACTCTTATCCTCACTCCAAATTCGCGCATTATCGGTGTTGATTCATGCTCATTTATCTCAAAATCATCTGATCGTGCGAACTCACGAAGAGCAATGAGTATGTCTGCTCGATCCATACGCTGATCATGTATTATGGTGGCGAGGCTATCTAATTGGTTCGTTTACTTCCACACTCGCGTGTCCGGGGACAAAGATAAGCGTAATTTATCGTAGTGATGCCCGCATTTTCTCCCTAATGACACAACCCACACCTACGTACAACACCTATTTTGACTTTCAGAATCATATTGAGTCACTTAGTATGCACGCATGTGAATAGGCTTGCGATTCCAGTCAGTTTAGTGCATGCGTTAGGCAAATACATCGTTAGAATGACTGCTTGTTATTGCGGCAAATGCTCCACTGTCTTCGTGTACTGTTTTTCATTGTGATCTGGCAGTATAGGCCCATGCGTATATCTAGTGGCGTATAACCGATCCCCCGTGTAAATGATAACATCTGTATGTTGGCAGATGAGTGTCTTGACATCAGTATCCATGCTCACAGTGCTATTATAAGTTCCATGCACTCACTATTGAGCGTAATGACGGTCTTAGCTGCCTTAAAAAAGACTATAGGAATAGTAATAGGTACCCATTCCATGAATTATGCTTTCTGGGGAGCAAACCTATTTAATGTTATCCTCGGCACGACCTATTCACGATTTTCCTCTCTTGAGCCTGCTTCCTTTCACACAATGGAGCTCACCGTGTATTACTCATACTGTGTAGTCTGTGTCAGAACTCATTCTGAGGTAGGCCTATGCATGGGCATCCACATATCAATTCTGTGAGATATGCTCGGAAAATCAAACCTTCTTTTAGTTAACTAAGCTTTTTATGTGATAATTCTCATTATAATATAATATAGGGTCATCAATTTATGTTGTTCATTCTTTCTCTCTCTCCAATTTTAAGTTGTTTTTCATCGATGAAAATAGTAGTTTCAGGGATTTTGTTTATTTTGTACTTAAAAATTGCAGTTTTGTATAATTCCAACATGGCTGTCAAATGTTTGCCTCAACAACCATTCAGATGATCGAATATTTTGTGAATTTTCTATTTTAATAAAGAATACGAATTTCGACAGTTGCATTTTAAATCACATCACATATATAATATCTGAATAGTGGATATTAATCATATATTAAAATGTAAGACCTTATTTAATTTAGGGTGGTCGTATTCATTTATTTTGTTAGGCGGCTTATTATTTAAAAATTAAATTTTATTAATAAATTTGATACTAATGATACCCCCTAGTAGGCTAGGCTAATAAATTAATAATAAATAATATGTAATATAATGAGTGTAAGTAAGTATAGGGTGTTACTGAATGAAGGAAGTTCTTTGTTAATGATGTAGAGAAGTAGAAGGAACAATCAAGAGATTGATTGTAGGCCTACATGATTTTAAAGACCGATTGAAGTATCAAGATTGATGGTCGTTCAAGATGGCGGACAGTGCGTCTATCTATCTATTCGTTAAACATTTTGTTGCCTTTCAGCGCCATGAGTAGAAACATTTTCTGGAGATGATCCTCGTGTGTGCTGACTATATTGGAGGTTGTCACATGTTTTATTTTGGTGGTCCATCATTTTCGTGGTCGACCTCAAGGTCTGCCTTCACTGTATGTATCTGTGTAGCACTGTAGCTACTGTAGTCACAGTGTAGTGTAGCATAGCTTGTTGTGGTATGCTGTCTGATGGTAGTCTGCTGATGTGAGCAAACCATTTTATCTGTTGTCTCTTAATATATCCCAAAATTGGAATAGTACCGGTTCTTTGTCTAATTTCCTAATTTCTCACTCTGTCTCTCAGCGATATTTCTAGGATTCTGCACAAGCATGCCATTTCAGCTGTCACAAGGTTACAATTATCTTGTGCTGTCGTTGTCCATGTTTGTCATTGGTAACACAACATTGGTATAATAATTGTTTTGAATAGTGTTATTTTGGTGTTTAAATCTACATTTTTGTTTCAGAAGATTGGTGTCATTTGTCCTAGGGCTTGGTATGCTTGAGTACATCTATTATGTATTTTTATGCTGCTCCTGCCATCTGTTTTATATTGATTCCTAGGTATGTGAACTCTGTCACTTGTTTAAGTATGTTGTTTCCAAAATATATGTTGGTGTTTCTTTCTTTTCTTCCTATCTTCATTACTTCGGTCATCTCTATATTTATTTTCATGTTAAAGGGTTGGCATGTTTGATGTAATCTTTCTATTTGTCTTTATAGTTGCTCTTCTGATGATGCTACTAGTACTTGCTTGTCTGCAAATAGCAATTCGTTTAAACTATCCTTTAAATTGTTTTTTTCCATTGTCTTTGCTACTTTGCAAATGTGATCTATGTATGTTATGAACAATAGGAGTGATAGTACACATCCCTGTCTCACTCCCGAATGAATTTGGAAATTATCAGATCTAACTGCGCATTGACTATTGACATATATGCTCTGATATAGGTTTATCAGATGCTCTGACATAGGCTTATCAGATGTTGGGTGACACCGTATGTCTGTAGTGTTATCCATAGTTGTGCTCTATCCACTCTATCATTGAACAGTCTGTGTAGCCACTTTATACCTGTCCCTGTTAGCATTTTTATTAGTTCTATAGGTATGTAGAGTATATATAAAGAGGAACCGTTTTATTCACTGATCCAAAAAACTAAACAGCGAATATAAGGAAGAGCTACCAGACATAACAATAGAAATAACACCAACACTTTTTTCTGTTCAGTGGGAGCAATATCAAAATCTCACTATCAGAACCACCATAAACAACAATTACACTATGATAAAACTGAATACTCTCCAAAAGAAAGCAATAGTATGCAACATGATTGAAGATATGTACCCCAGAGAAGCATGTATGCAAGTACATACTGAACGATCAGCAACCAGATCAGTGAAGAATGGAGGTGCTGTAATGTACATAAAATATAAAGAAAAAGAAAATGAATCCACATGTTCACCAACTGGAATCTTCTGCTTTAATGACTCTGCAGAAGTAAAGAATCTAAACATAGCTGCAGAAATAGTTAAAAATACAAGCCAGTGTCAATAGGTGGTATTTCTTACTGATGCAATGTCTGTCCTACAAGCCCTTGAGAATGATAAACTTCCAGTACTGAAGGAAGCCATATGAGAAGTAACCATCCAAAAAAGTAGTCCTGCAGTGGATACTATCCCACTGTGGCATATCAGGAAATGAGGAGGCAGATATGTCTGCAAAGGATGGAGACAGGAACAAAAAGACCAAGAAATCATCTATCAGGAAAACAAGACCCTCATCAAAGCTATCAGGAAAGTCAACCACCCAAAATTACCACTATAAATATCTTGATAGAGCTAAGCAGGTTATTATCTTCCTCCTCAGAACAGGACACAAAAGACTAAACAGCTACTTAAATAGACTAAGGCTGGTTCCATCACCTCTATGTTCATGTGGGCAGGCAGAAAGACAATGGAGCACATCGTGCAAGACTGCATTACACTAAACCAGTTAAGGGAGGAACACTAGTCCACAGAGACGGATATCCACAGAAAGCTGTATTGTAGCACTGAGGAGCTTTAAAATACAGCAGCATTTATTAAGAAAACTGGACTTACTGTGTAGATATGTCAAACTGCGAACGAGAAGAAGAAGAAGAAGAGATTCTATCTATCTATCTATCTATACGCTGTGTCCCTTGTTTGCCTTGCAGCGTCAGGGGTGGAAGAGTTCTCTGGAGATGGCCTTCTTGTGCGCTGTTTGTAAGCTTGTTCCTGTGGCTTCTTTGATTTTTGTGATCCATCTTTTACATGGTCTGGCTTTATAGCCGTTATGTCTATGTGTCATGGCCATTTGTGGCATGCTATATGTCGGTAGTCTGGAAGCGTGTGAAAACCACTTGATCTGCTGTCTTTTGATGTGTTCCAATACTGTTATTGTTTTAGTTATCTGTCTGATGTTATCGTTTCTAATTCTATCTCTTAATGACACTCTGAGTATTCTTCGTAGACATGTCATTTCTGTTGTCACTATTTTTCTTTTAGAGATTGAAGAGATTATGTGTCAGCAATAATCTTTCACATACAGCTGATGGACAATGAAGAACAACCAACATAATACAGATGCATACAGCACTATGTAATGATAGCAATAAAAAATAAGCAAGAACATAATTTTTTCAACAGCCTAACTGATACCATAAGTAAAGTCAATGACAAAGAAGGACTGTACATGATTGGAGACTTCAGTGGCAGAGTAGGAAAAGAAAATTGTGTAATATATGTCTGACAGTTTTAGCAATCTAACAACAAAATGCAACATAAACGGCAATGCAACGATCAACCTATGCCTAGAGCATGGATTACCAATAACAAATACATTTTTCAAACATTAAAAAGCCACACCAAAGCATGGTACCAGTGGGCCAATATAAATAACGCATCACACATAGTTTTCATACTCATCAGACTCAAAAACAAAATACATCACAGATATAAGAGTACCTCCTAAAATCAACATGGATACATATCAGTCATACTAATAGTGAGAATACCACAAAGAAGGTACAACAAAAGAAGAAACCAACAGACAAACAGAAGATCTAGGTGTGTACTTTCGTAAACTACAAGATAAAACAATAAGAGACAA
Organism: Meghimatium bilineatum; assembly: GCA_034231615.1. Lineage (NCBI taxonomy): Eukaryota > Metazoa > Mollusca > Gastropoda > Stylommatophora > Philomycidae > Meghimatium > Meghimatium bilineatum. Next base: position 61,002,658 of record CM067322.1, on the reverse strand, counting down.
TCTACATCAAGCAATGACTATAGTTTATGAACAACTATCCAGCACTATTGACAACATAAATAATAAATGGGAAATTTTCAAAACATCAATAACAAACAATCTAAAAATCTTAGTGGCACAAAAATTAAACAAAGCGGTGTAAAAGAACTGCATAGTAGAATGATTAAATCAAACAAGCTATACGTAAAGAGAAGTAAATATTTAAAATATTAATATTATTCAAAAGGCTTATACTCAATATTGTCTAGAGAGAAGAAATGTTAAATGACTAATCAAAATAGCAGAAGAAAATGTGTGGTAAGATGATGAAAAGCTCTTCGACATATGCATTAAAAAACCAAGAGTATAAAAGCATATGATAAGTATATGATTAATATTGGAGGACTGGAATACATGGGCAATTACTAGACAACATAAAAGTTTTACACAAAAATTACCAAAGAATAATCAGAACTACTGAGGGCACAACAGATCTATTTTAAATAGAAACAGGTGACAGACAAAGTTTTTACTAGCATCACTTCTGTTCGTATACACACTAGGACAGACTAACTAAAGAAGCAGAGCCAATAAATGAATCCACCACTACAGAGAAACCAAATGAAGAACAAAGCTTACCAAACGAATTGCTATTTGTAGATGATCAAATTTCATTATACAAATTTGAAGATGAATTGCTGCGGCTGCTGTTCCTCCTTCGTAAGCGAAGATGAGCATGGCATGAAAAACAATAAATGTGATGAAGAAGTAGAAAAACAATAAAACATTTGTGATTGTCTAATTTTGTTTGTGAGTTTGTAGATGCCCAATGAATCCAATTCGTGCCAGGAAAGTTCTATTGCAGTGCATGCAGGAGTGTAGAGGGTTTGGAGTAGGAGAGTTTTTTGATTTGTCCTTCTGCTTTCGTTGCTTATAATTTGCTCGCAGTGTTCTTTCTTTTTCAAATTTAGTGATGCCAGCTGTGATCTTGGTGTGCCAAGCTGAGCGATTAAGGGCTGTAGTCTCCCAGGAGCTAGAATCGATGCTGCAGTGCTTGAGAGAGTTTTTTAGGTGATGCTGGAAGTGCTTTTTCTGTCCGTCACTTCAACGTTTATCATCGCACAGCTTCTCATAGAAAAATCTCTTTGGAAGACGCTTGTCTGGCATATGAAGTGAATTACAGCGACACATACCTGCTCCATACAATCTGCAAACAATACAATATGAAACTAAGCATATCTAAAACAGAGACTATGAAGTTAAACAGAAATCAGACCAGTTAAATGTATCTGTCAATGGTACAAACCCACAGCATGTCTCAGAGTTCAAATATTAGGAAGCCTCTTTACAGAGTATAACAAACTTGATAGAAAGATCAAAACAAGATGTCTTAAATTCCAATTTTGTAACTTACCAGCTGATGCCAATACTTAAACACCCAGCAATCTACATGGCAACAAACTGACAAGTGATAAACAGTAGTTTTATAACAACTCTGTGTTCCCAATTTCAAATATGGCACTTGACAATGACACTAGCAAAAAAGATCACAGCATATGAAATGAGATGTTTGACAAAAGCTATAAATATCATTAGAAAAGAGATGGAAAAATGAAGATATCAAGAAAGAAATAAAGACCATCCCAAGTCAAGACCATATATCGAGAGACAGCAAACTAGGTGTTTTGGCCAAATCATGAGATTGGAACCAACTGAAACAACCCTTCATGTATACAACATCAGAAGATTGAGCTACAGGACACAAGGAAAACCAAGAACTAGATGGGTGGCATCACATTTGGCCAATGTGACATAATTTACCAAAGATAGACAGCCCCTCCTCTCCAAAAAAAAAAGGATTAACGGCACAAATGGAAATGAAATGGAAAACAAATAGAAATATAGATAAATCGGCAGATGAGTAGAATTTGGTATGTTGGTTGGTTGATTGAAGTGTACACATATAATTGGTCTATATTCAATTATAGCTTGTCAAAACAGGTAGTACACCAAATTATTCTGATGTCTCATTTTCAGATTTTGCAATAATTTTGATATTGAAAATGTTTGTTATATGTTTAATTATTTATCCAGGCAAGGCATTAGTGACAAGTGGCTAGATGCCCACTATGACCCTTTGGCTTCTCTGTATACATTCACACAGTGTATAACACTTTCTGACATCCAAGCTGATGGAGATTGGAAGCTCATCATTGCTGATCTCGGGACTGGAAGTTATGACATGAAGCTGAAAGTGTATAAAAGTTTGTATGCTTTAATCTTGGATATTTTGAAGCTTATTAAGCACACCTGTCAAATTATTTTTCCATAAATCCATATTTTTAACTTTTAACAATTTATTTCTGTATTTCAATAAAAATGTCCATATTTAACCCCCCCCCCCCCCCAAAATAAAATATTCTTTCCCTCCTCTTTTACCCTTTACGGGTGTCGAGGGAGATACAATGTTCTTGTTCTCGCTTTTCTGGCAGCTTCAGATAATGTTATTTGGTGTTCGTGTAATGTCTCTTTGATGTTGTCGATCCAGCGTACTCTGGGTCTACCCTTGGCTCTTCTTTCTGCTTCTCCTCTCTTCATATATGCTTTATAAACTAACAAATCACACAGCACTCTTTCCAGATGACCAAACCATTGTATCTGTTGGTTTTGTATGTATTGTAGAATTGATATGACACCCACTCTTTCTCTTATGACATCGTTTCTAATTCTGTGTCTTCTGGTCACTCCTGTGGCTTTTCTCAGACATCTCATCTCTGTTGTAACCAGTTGTCTCTTATGCTTTGTTATTAAGGACCATGTTTGACATTGGTAGCAAGGGTTGGAATGAAGATACTTTGGATAAGATGGTTTAAAAAAAAAAAAAAGAAATACCCACCAAATTATTTTTTTGTGTCCATCAATACGTGAAAAGTGTCCTCATTAGTAGTATTTACTGAAGATGTAACACCAAATGACCTTTTTTTTTTTTAAGGTTTTTTGGGGGTTTTTGTTTTTGGCCAGAAATCTGTATCAATATAGAAAGTCCCTACTAATTGACACATCTATGGTTAAGTATCTGATTACAAATTTTTGTCAGTAATAGATACCGGTTCTTGTTTGGAACACATACCCCTCCCTCTTTCCGGTGTGATTATTAATTTGATTATATCCCTTGGCAATGTTTGCCAATTGATATTTATCATTTATTAATTTAACTATTTTAGGATTTGGTTATGACAGGTTTTGTTTTACACAACCTAACCCTAAATAAATTTAGATTCTTGTTTTGAACCCATATCTCCCTGCTTATTTTAGGGTTAATTAATCTCAATATTATATCAATAATTAATTCAACCTTTCCTACTCTGCATTAAAAAAAATTGTAATTTCCATCTATCACTGAACTCTCTTTTTCACCCTATGTGCTATTTATGGAAGGTATTTGGAAAATGCAATAACGTGTTTGTTTTTAAAGATGTGTGAATAATTTTTATGTGTGGAAATAAAGGAATGGTTACTGAATGTAATGATGTAAGTTTTGTTGGTGTATGAGTTATATCTGAGATAAACTGTGTACTAAAATCTCTGAATAGGCCTAGAATTTTGGTGAAAACTTCTGGTACATTAAATCCGGGATAGATGCCTCTTACTAGTCCTAGATTACTCTGCTGTTATTTTATAATCCAACTACTTGTTTGATTATAGAAAAAAATCAGTGAAAATGGTTATAATTTCGAAAAACATTTGACAGATTATATTCGCGGCTGAAAACACAGTCAGAACTGATCCATAATGTGTTGTATTTAGCTGAACACTAGCGGAAACAGAAACTAGTTAGGTCTACTTTAATTTTCTCTGTTAACAGGGTGAATAACATTTGTTTACAATTACATTTTTTTGAGTTAAAATAGGTATGGCCTCTACAGGCGTCTATAGTTGCAGACAGCTATGGAAAATACATATTATACTTCTATTATAGTCGCAGAGAGTGCAGTAAGGGTTAAATATTCATTAGTTAGTCGTCTGATCATATTCACTGCAAACTGGACACGTCCATAGTTGTTCTGATCTCTCCCTGAGTTTATCCACCATCACATTTCTGCTGACAGTACTAGTCCTCTGCTGGTAGACCATCATTCTTGTGCGCCATCCAAAATGTTCACTTTTAGCAACACTGCATTTCAAACCCTGATCTTTAATCCTAACCATTGAAAAGGTATCATCATCCATACTAGTCTCACTCTCGCGTGCTATATCTCTTATGGAGTTCTAAACGTCAGCTTGATCCATTGCTCAATCATGCATGACACCAGTTGATCAGCTCTTTCATTGCCTTAAACACCCACATGTCCTGGCACGAACATAAATTTAGCTACTTTCAAACTCACCTTTCTCAAGACCTCAATCCACTGTTTGCGAATGAGATCCACTTGTACCTTCCTAATCATAATAACATAACCAAAATAACATAATATGAACTTAACACACACATAAAACACATAGATGTCACATGCAATGTCAGTCATTTTATATTAGGTCTAAGTCGACATACAACGTAATTAAGCCTATATTCAGTGCCGATCTCTGGCTCCCCTGATAATTTTATCGACTTATCTATACCTGTTATATATATGTTAATTTGTAAATAAACTACGAGTTCAAATGAAAACGGGACTTGTGGATTTATTTAAAAAGTATCATACGCAATTTAATATTTTCAACGGAATTGAACAAAGCAACCACTTGTGAATAAGAATGCACCTGGGTTCATCAGAAAAAATCTCCGTATGCATTTAGGCAAGCATCCCACTGTTTAGGTAGACGTCGAATGCCGTCCGAGAAAAAGTTGCGTGGCTGTTCTCTGAACCATGTGGTCACCGCTGTCTTCACGTCTGCGTCGCTGTTGAATCGCTGTCCCTTTAGTGCTTTCTTCAACGGTCCGAACAAATGGAAATCACACGGGGATAAATCGGGACTATAGGCTGGGTGATGAAGAACTTCCCAATTCTTCTTTGCCAATGTTTCCTGCACAATTTTTGCGCCTGACAACAATATGCGCCTGACCTGGCCGTGCAAGATCTGCCGTTAACTCACGTCCGTCTTTAAACATACGCACCCACTCCATCACTCTGGTCCTCGACAAACATTTGTCACCATATGCTGCCTTCATTCTCCGATGAATGTCTACTGCTTGACATCCTTCAAATGAAAGAAACTGGATCACAGCACGCTGATTCACTTTGGACGGGTTCGGAATCACACCCGCCATATTGTTAACAGTCTTCTGCAGCACATATGCATGCTGGGAAGATGAACACGTGACCGTATGTAAATTATTGGATACTCATTACTAGTGCAAAATGTCATCAATATCAGTGCGCTCTATCACGCGTGGTGTAACAAGTCCCGTTTTCATTTGAACACGCCTCGTAAGTCTCGCAATATTGAAACAAATAAAATACTAGGAAAACAAATAAAACATGTAGTCACCTTGTCCAACCATTTTATTCTATATCTAGTGTCGGCAGCTCACAAAGTCTATATTCTGCCTATAAGTTGTCTAGTGTCATTTCATTCATAACAAAACTAGCGTGTCACTACTGTCACTCATATCTATTTTGAAAACAATCATAATTCTCAAGAAGTCATCAGAAACACAATCCATAATGTGTTTACCGATTACTTCAGTTACAACAGGATTCACAATGATTGCGCACCGGTTGGGACAGATGACGAGATTAACAATTATTTGTTCAATATAATCCTTTTCTTCTAAACCAAATCCAGGAAAAGGAAGTCCAGTGCTATATCTAGCTACGGATTCGTTCATTCAGGTCACGTGAGCTTAATATTTTGTAATTCCGTACCGATGAATCAGTGCATAGCAATAAGCAACTAATAGTCGGCCATATGGTTCAGTGGAAGGTTATATGCTGGCAACAAATTCTCGCCCGTAGGTTGCTAAAGGTTAATTTAAGTTACTTATGTTTTTATATGATGGACAAACTGACAGATAATGGTTAATGTGGAATTTGTTTGATGTAAACAAATGTAGAACATTGTATTCAGAGTGATGTAAACACAAGTCTTTCACATTTGCCTTACCTTTTAAATAAATGTTTTTCTTAATCTTTTTCTTCTGCGTTCGTTCTCTGATGAAAATTTTTGTGTATTCGTGTTATTATAATTTGACTGAGAACGGGATACTGCAGATTAAAAGCACTCTTAGACTGAATCAGCATCAATAACTCAGCAGCCTACATTTGTGGAACAACACAGGCACCAGAACACATATTACAATATTGTCTCAGCTTTTCTGTTCACAGAATAACAGTCTGGTCCATAGAAACATCTAAGCAAAACAAACTATGGGGAACCCACAACAACCTATAACAACCAGCTCTATACTTGATCAATATCGGACTGGATTTATAAGTCCCTAATAAATGATCACAGAAGAAAAATATTTAAAGAGAATGATGTACATTGTTCATATTCTACAAATTTGACTTTTTTCCAGCCAACTACTTGTTAAATTCACATTTTGTCTGCTCCAGATACAACGCTGATGAGTGAGCATACAATCATAGATCTACCCACAGGTGTTGTCACATTTTATATGGACAATCTTGAACCACGAACTCCAGGTATATTTTGTGCATACGTTAGAGATACATTTGTTTGTATTATAAAGATATATCAGTGATATGTATTTATACATAAACAGGATGTCTGCAAAGTCACTGTGCACCTGTTTACATTGCTGATATCAAATGAGAGTATTTAATGATTTAATATTGATCTATGTGACATCAGTGCACAGCAATTTTGTATAGACATATTTATAGACACTATATATATATATATATCCTTTAGTAAGCCATCAGCAGAAATTTCTGCTCATTGTTTACATGTCCCAGGGCTTCCAGCAGAAGTATCTGCCGGTTGCTATGTAGTTCCTTTGGGGACAAAAACAGCATATGTTAGTGTTCATGTGACTGAAATTGGCAAATCATAGCTTTCTTGTTTGATAACTCCCTTTTCCAGTATTGTACTGAAAATGAAAGACGACTGGTCACTGTAATATCAAAATCCACAACATCTTCAAACCTGCACAGCGTCATAAAAGTGAATTGGGTTTTATATACTTTTGTTTTATCATATTTTCAGTAAAATCATTATGGATTGTGATTCTGATGATAAATTCTTGGGAGGTGGTTAGTTTTCACAGTAGAATGTACAGTAGACCACACTGATTTCATTATGTACAAGCCAAACATCAAATGTTTTGTAGCGATTCAAAATACGACTAGGCCTAACTTCAGAGAAAGACTTATGGCAAACCTGAATGGTTTGTTCATTTTATATATATAATATATATAATATTATATATATATACTGTTAAAAAGAAAAATTATTGTAGTGTTAATTGACACCTAATATCAAATGTGTACTAACATTTTATTGTACGGTATTAATGTTGCAACCTTGGCATGAAGAAACTTTCAGATTTTAACAATGAAATGATGTTCATTAAATTTTTGTGTGAACTTTTATTCTTTGCGACTGAGGCCTCCATTTCAGTAAGATGTTTGGCCTTCTCTGGTCTCTATCAGGGATAAACAACTTTTTGACATGGATCCAATTAGCCATTGGGTCTGTTCTGTTGTTATTGCAGTGCAAGAGATAACTGTCGGAGATTGGCTGGAGCCATGTCTCACTGGCGGAGTCATCTGTCGAGTTCATCCCATAAGTGTTCTATGAGGTTCATGTCTGATGACATGGCTGGCCACGGATTGGTCTAGACGTTTGGTCAGTGAAGAACTGGGTGGTGAGCTGTGCCACATTAGGTTGAACATTATCCTGCTGAAAAATCAATCTTTGTGCAGCCAAAATTGAAAGGATGTGGGTGTGAACAATATCCACGACGTATTGTTGGCATCTTTTTTCTTTACTTGTTCTGTAATGCTAAATAAAAAATAATTGAAGCGTATTTTAAGTAGGACATTGCTATTCGAATATTGTTGTATTTTTAGGCATCACTAATACATCCAATCATATTACCAGTACAATGTGGATGATCAGTGTTTGAACCATGAGCTAATTTGACCGAGTTATGGTTGTGATGCAAACTCACTATCCATATCCACTATATCAGTAATCTGACATGTAATGGTAAATATTATGTTCTATTTTCTTAAGAGTTTCTTTGTGGTTAAGGTACCAAGTAAAATTTTTGTCCACTGGCAGTTGTGAATCTGTATCATTCAGAAAGCACTGGCAAACTACTGAATTAAAAAGTGTCTAAAAATTAGTGCAGTCAATACATGCAGTATACTGATTACTACATATTGAATAGAATATGCCACCAAGTTATATTTTCCTAGCAGGGAGTGGGGTGTTTTAAACCCTTCCCATCTATAGGTTTGCTTATCTGATAAACTAAATACAATATGCATCATAGTTGTCTTGCAATCGTACCCAAGTGTTGCTGGGTCTGAAAGGGGAACAAAGAATAGCAATATTATTTACCTTCCATGCATATTGTAAGAAATGACTAAGAGGATTTTGGGATGAAGTTGCTGTCCCATGCCATATAGGGTCAAAGTGACTCAGAAGTCATGCTGAAGTCTGATGTGTCAGGCCATAAAGTGCATACATTGCATCTAAGCTGTAAAGCACAATACAATGTATTCTATCGCAAATAAAAGGCAACAATGCATTTCCACTCTATGAACTACATCCTGCTAGAAATCTAGTTGGACCATTATCCTGCTATAAGAGTGATCTTGTGGAGTTTGAGAATTAACACTGAAGAAAAAGAGTAACAAACACAGAAGAATAAAATGTCTAACAGTATAAACGAAAATTATTATTGATTATAATCTTTTGTTACATAATATTTCAGCAATTGCAGTTGCTTCAGGACCATATATTTATGTTTACAAAAATTTGAGACCATATTTTAAATTTACTTTGCCATCACTTGACGTACATCCAGTGGAAGAAGACATATGGAATCAGGCAAAGGATGTATGTATTTAATATAGTTTTTCTCAACCTATTCTCTGTAAATAACTAAATTAATTGATCATATTTTAAGGATGTGTGAATCAGTTGAAACTTGAACAGAGTACAATTTAATTATATCATAATTCATGTGATAGAAATAGTTGGAGAATATGCAGGAGTACCTAGGAATGAAAGAGCTTTGTGTCCAAAGCACCAATACTAGAAGAATTAGTTATATACAAGAATGGAATATTAAGGTCTTTATGTGAACATTTTTTAAATGAGGACACTAGACTGGAAGATATCTTTTTTCTTCTTCAGCATTCATTCTCAAACTCCCGCTGGATCTCTCTTGTAGCAGGACTACTAGATTTCCAGAAGGATGTAGTCAAGAGAATGGAATGTGCTGTGTCACCGTTTTATTTGCGCCAATGGCCAGACACATCCGTCTTCAGTGGGGGAAGACGATATGATAATGCAGCTATGCAAAGTATTTGGAATTTCTTTCCCCCCCTCCCGGAAGAGCATAACAGAGGAAAACTGAGGGGGAGTCTAAGATGTATGTATGTTCAGTGAGATAAAGCAACCATCAGTGTGCATACTCTTCATCATGCTGGTAGAGATCGAGCACCTATGGGTTTGCGTAGAGTGACAATACCCATTCAAAAGATTAAAAATAAATGAAAATAGTTTCAAAATATCTGCTGTATTATATATGTTAACTGCCCATGTGTTACCAGGAAGGGAATTAAAGAGTAGCAATACTGTCTACCTGCCATGCATGTTATAAGAGGTTTCTACAATTAGTGACTATCTCGGGAGACTACAGCACTTGATCGCTCAGTCTGGCACACCCAGATCACTGCTGGCATCACGAAATTTGAAAAAGAACGAACACTGCAGGCAATCCACAAGCACAAGATGCGGAAGGACAAATCTGAAAATTCTCCTACCCAGAACCTTCCGCACTCCTGCATGCACTGCAATAGAGCTTTCTGTGCATGAATCGGACGCATCGGCCATCTACAAACTCACATACCACATTAGTTAATTACCAATTTTAATTATTTTTTTTTTCATGCTATGCTCATCTTCTCTTGCGAAGGAGGAACATCATCATCATAATAAGAGGTTTCTAAGGAGGTTTTGGGGTGGAGTTGGCTATCCCATATAAGGTCAAAGTGACCCAGAAACCCACACTGAAGTTGAATCTATCTAGCTGAACTGCACAGATATCACAGCTAAGCTGTAAACTAAGACAACACATTTCGTTTTTAGGACTTCTTCTTCTGCGTTCGGTCTCATATAACCACAACGAATATTTCATGTGATTTCCGCTGGGGAGCGTGAAGTACGTTGTGCTGCAAGTTCCACAGTAGAACTGTTATTATTTGCACCCCGGTTGGCCACTTGTGGTCAGGATGTCCGAGGTCCAGCACATCCGTTTTCGTCATTTTTCAGCAGCCTTCAAAAAAGTATGTAGACTCAAAGTCCCAGCCAGATCTTGATTGTATGATCTGATCTTTCCAGAAAGGACACACTTTCTCCCTTCACCCTTTGTCACCCCTATTTCTGTCATTATTTGTATGTGTATGATGTGTATGAGTATATCACCTCCAGTGTCATCTTCTTCACTCTGTAGTAAATCACTTACTGCCATTGGTAGGTCAGCCCAATCTCTTTTCAGTACTGTCCCACCAACAATAACATTGCCCACCAGTGAGTCTGCTCTTTCATTGTCTCTGACTCCTGCATGACCAGGGTAGTATGTCTAATTAATACTTTTGACAACCGAGTTGTTCAGTAGGGTGATCCATTCCCTTCTTAACATTCACTTTTCAATCTTACGCAACTTGCTTTGGGAGCCTGAGTTGAAATTTCAGTCACCGAGTTATTAAGTTATTTTCACTGTTATTTTCATGCTCGATTTTGTAATGTAGTAGACAGATTATTTCTTGTGCTTTTCCTGCTATTGTTGTAGGCAAGAAAACTCCATTCGCACTTATTAGTTTTTCTGGTGACTTAGTCATCTGTGTGTATAATTGTGTCTTGCGGTTTTTAGTGCAACTGGACAAGTAATTGTAACATCACCTCTGTCCTGATACCAGTTCATTCCCTACACACTTTCTTTGGCTGTGTTACTACATTTGTTGAAGACAAACTTCTCTGTTTGTCCACATCACACATTCAGTGCCTTTACCTACTTTATCCAATTCAAATACTCTGAGCAACATGTCATCTGTTTCTGCCATTCATCACTTTCCATGTTTGATTCTTTTCCCTTTGTCTTATCTAGGAGTTGGTGTATAGGTTGTTGGTCATTGTTGAGGTATACCCTTACCTGCTCCACTTGATGCTGTATCTTAATCTTGGGAAAATTTAACATAAATCACATGACTATTTAGATAATACTCTTACCGGTAATACAAAATTTAGACATATGTTATAAAATACCTTTCAGCAGATAAATTCTTGCTGACATAGTGTTTAAGTCATTTGCATTGTTTTTTGTAAGTCAAGGGTTCAAACTCGTTTGTGGTTTATTTTTTCAGAGATCCGAAGAGATTATTATTTGAAGCTATGCAGTTATAAACTATGAGTGGTAATCTTGTGGGATTGTTTGAAGCAATGCAGTTATAAACTATAAGTGGTAGTCTTGTTTGCGAATGCTATTCGTTGAGAGGAGCTGAGTACATACGAGGATACGTGCATACAATGAAATAAATTCTCCATGCCATTTGAGGTTTTTTAAAACCAGATAAATGTTTATATACATTGCTCTTGATGAGCCATGGGAATTATCATAAGAACGATAGTAGAGTAACATGCTTTAATCGATACTCTTGAAAGTGTCTTTGGGGAGTACATTTTGGGAAACTTAAATACAATGAAGTTAGAACTCTAACTACAACAACAGCTTATTTTTTCTGCATAATAGTTCCGTTTTCTGTCTAGTCAATCGCCTACAGTCTTTCAATTACAATTATAGTGGAGAAAATTCAGTTTGTTTACTGAGTAAAGCAAACTACAATCTTACGGCTCTGGGACGAACACGATACTAGAATGCAAGAATATCTTCACAGAATAGTGGTTGTATAAACTGACAATTACTATGTCAAATTGGCCCACAGACTCCAAAACACATTCTACAGATATATCGACTCATTGGTGATTTTAGAACTATAACCTTGTCTGAAAATACAAAATTGGAAGGAAGCTGTGGGGTCAACTGAGAGGACCTCCTGCTGATGATTAAGTCAATGGAGGAAGTCAAAGACCATTGGTACAAATAAAATGGTGACACAACGCATTTCCATTTTCTGGATTACATCCTGCTGGAAATCTAGTAGGACTATTATCCTGCTACAAGAGAGATCCAGCAGAAGTTTGAAATTGAACGCTGAAGAAGAAGAATTAATGGAGGATCAATGAATCCAGTATAGATTGCTAAGTATAGGAAATAAATTTACAATAAGTCTCCTGAAGTTTCCTTCCCTAAGACTAGAGTTTTTTTCCAGAAGTAGGCAGCCTATTTGCTTCAGGGGGAATCACATTTTTAATGCATTGGTAAGGGTTAAATCCTATTTTTTAAAAGTTCCAAGTAGTGTTTTAGAGGCCAATGTATATAGTAATGTTAAATCAGCCTAGCAGACCAGTAAAATTGGCTTGTGGACTGGATTCAGTGACCACCCCTAGTTTATATTAACTGCTTACTTAATGTTCTCACATTGAGCATGTAAGATATTTATTTTCGAACACTGCTACCACTCACTTGTTCCTTCATTCCATACTGCAAGAAAATCAGTCATTTAGAATACTACTTACTTGTGTACATGAAACTTATCTAGATTGCAATTAGTTTCTTCTGCATTCATTTAAAATTGATCATATTCTAGTTTTGATAATATGAACTTACTGCAGCAAAACTGAAATCCAACAGGCAAAGACAACATATTCTAGTTTCTCAGCCTTGTCTCAAAGACAAAGTCTGCAATCTTTTATTGATCCTGGTAGAATTTCCAAATGGGAATAAAAATCATGGTGGCATCTCCAAATGGGAGTACAAATCTTGATGACTTTTCCAAATGAGAGTGCAAGTTATGCTGACAGCTTCAAATGAGAGTGCAAGTTATGCTGACAGCTTCAAATTCTTCTTCTTCTTCAGCATTCATTCTCAAACTCCTGCTGGATCTCTTCTGTAGCAGTACTACTAGATTTCCAGCAGGATGCAGTCCAAAGAATGAAAATGCGTTGTGTCGCCGTTTTATTTGCGCCAATGGCCCGACACATCCGTCTTCGGCGGAGACAGCTTCAAATGAGAGTGCAAGTTATGTTGACAGCTTCAAATGAGAGTACAGGTCCTGGTGGCTGCTCAAAAATGAAGAAACATTATGTTTGATATCAAAATCATATAGCAGTAAAATAGTAAAGGAATGAAGGTTCCATGGCAGCAAACTTCTCAGGGATGAAGATAACTCTTCATGTACTAAGCCGCAGCAACTGTTAGATGAGGTGGCCAATTACCTTCCTTATTGTGTTTACCTTTCCCAACTCATGCATCAGGTACCCATTTACAGCTGGGTTGACTGGAGGAATGGGCATGTCAGGTGAGAAATTAAATCTCAGATTTATATGTATCAGAATGTGCTTTCTAACCTGGCATGCTGTAACCCAGTGATAGTAAGCAAGCTCACTGTCAACTAGGCTACTGCATTCCATAAATACTCAATAAAACCTGGTATGTACACACACAAAAAATAGTTCCAAAATACCAATTATAATTTAGTCATAATCTTAGAACCTAGAATAAATGTTAAGCTGAGAGTAGGATTGAGGGGGGGGGTGTTGAAAATGAGATATGAGAAAATATATGAACATTCGAACTATCAGTAGTTCTCAAACTTTGAAGGACATTATAAAACTGTCATAGACTGCTATAATAAAAATGGAGAGGGAGATGGGGATTAAAATAAAATGTATCTGACATTTTTCCATGCTTATTTTGCAACAAACCAAATCACTCACGGATCCACAGATTTAGCCATGAAAAGTTAAGTTTGTGCTTTATTAACTCCAAATCTGGTACAGGTTTGCTTCAGACTGTCTGTCAAAACAAATAAGGCCATACATATTAGTTTATATGGAAAAGATAGTGGTATTCCTAGAGTTATAAATACATATTTTGCTGAATTTCTCCAGGATCAAATCAGTATTTACAAAATGAGAGAAACACTGGAGGGCTTAAGGTAAGCTTCTGCATGTTTTGAGTATTCAAACAATTATTATTATTGTTAAAGGGAGCTTCCTGGTGTAGTGGTTAAGCCATATTCTGTGTGCTTATAAGGTAGTAGATTTTGTTCCGGATCGTGGCATCTTGTTTACAAGTGTTTTTAAGTTAGTCAGTTACTGGTTTAATATTTGTAAAATTATGATCATTTTCCTGAATTATATAAATTGCCATTTCTGTTATCATTAACAGTAAAACATTGATTACTGGAACTGGTGTTCCTCATCCTTTTTCCTGTCATCTACTATTTAGTATCATTTACTTATTCTTTGATTTCATATAGTCTTTCATATTCTATAAAAATTCATTACTGTATACAGTAGAATCCTGTTATAATAATTTGGTCCAGACCCATAAAATATGTATGCAATAATAGAAATTTGCTATATACAGTACAAACAATAAAGGGTAAATATAATTGAGAATTTTAACAAGTTTTTATTTAGGGAAATTTGTTATAACAGAATATGCTATAGAGGGATTCCACTGTACAATTATTATTCCACAGATTGTTCTTGCTTTCATAATATGATCTTTGAGTACAGTAACTGATAATAATGGTATGATAACAGTACAGTAACTGATAATAATGGTATGATAACAGTACAGTAACTGTTCTTGCTTTCATATGATCTTTCAGCACAGTAACTGATAATAATGGTATGATAACAATACAGTAACTGAGGTAATGTCAGTTGCAAAAAACAGAAAGTAACACCACTATTCTAATCGATGACCAATAATTTAAACAAGTAAAAGTGTTCACTTATCTTTGTAGCATCATATAATCAAATGGGAAAAATACCAAAGAAATCCAACATATATATGCAACATAGAATACTAGATCTTAGGGCAGTTGTTACCTATTTTCAAAAACAAAACATGTGCATGAACACTAAAACTGCACTATATAAAATGATCATCATACCATCACTATGCTAGTGGTTTTCACATGCTTCCAGACTACCATCAGACATATATTATAATATATTATAATATCATCCTCAAAAAGCATTACTATACAGACACGATGGATACAAAAATAGGGGCAGACCTTGCAAACGATGGATTACAGAAATAAAAGAGTCAATGAAAAGAAACATATATGAAGCACACAGAAAGCTATCTCCAGAGAATATAAAGCGAAAGGGGTATAAAGCGAAAACAAAGAGAAAAGAAAATAACTGATAACTTTTAAAACAAAATGAACTGTACAATTGATAACCCATAACTAAACTGAAAAAATATTTCATGGCCTTGTTATATAAACTAATCTAAAATGAGAACTCTTAAAGTCTGCTTACTAAACTGAACATACAAATTATAGAAATTTTTCTAAGATTCCTGGGGATTTATCGCTTCAAGCTGTGGAGTTACATGTTATGAGTGGTATTCTCAACAGGCGGAATGATGCTTTATTGAGAGGGACAGCATACATATGGAATATCCTGAGTACAATGAAGTCAATTCTCTTTGCCTTTTGAGCCCTTTTTATTAATAATTTGCCATATTAATAATATCAGTGTAATAACAGGTAAAATGTCCATTCAAGATGGTGGAAGTTAACAAATAGAAAAATATATGTTTGGAATAATGTATTTTACATGTTCCAATTGTTGAAATATTACATTTTGAAAGTTCAAATCCGAATGTTATGTATTAGTAACTGAATGGTTTCTAGTAGAACTTGATGAACAAGAATGTAATGTTTGGTACATCACAAAAATTTTGAATATCATTGATCACCAGTGATTGGAAAAATCAAGCGATAGAAATGATTAGAGTTAATTTACTTATCAATGAGGTTTATTCATTATTAACAAAGTGGTTTTTTTTAAAGACAAGAAGGCACCTCTTTGACTGTGCGATCTTTACGCCTGCTGCAGTTAGAAACGAATAACATGGAAAGCTTTGTCAGTCTTCACAAGAACACTCCATTGAAGAAACAGGTTAAGTTGTAGATTGATTATGTGCTGTAGATGATGTTGCATACAAAATGTCTATTTCAATGGTTTTATATTTATTCACAGTTAGATGAGGTCACTTTTTATTTGTGCTTATATACTTTATTTATTGGATTTTAATTTAGTTCATTACTTCTTTTCATTTCAATTTTTTTTTATCATTCTTCAGTCAGTCAGAAAGTTATATTGCATACTGTGAATGTAAGTATGATAAAAGCAGAATTTAAGAACAAGTGGAAGTACCCAACTGCAGAACCAAATTACCCCAGCCACCAAATGTCATGCAAAGAACAAACTATTATCTTCAGACTACAAACTAGCCACAACAGACAGTCACATGTTTAGAAAGTTCAAAAATGATGAGACATACCTGCTGTGCAAGTATGGACTGAGCCCAGAGACTGTAGAACACATTATTCATGCATATGAACTCTACCAAGAAGAGAAACAGAAAATATGTCCCACTTAGGTGACACTACTTCCAAATCTGAGGGGTTCCATGGATGACCTAAAACAAATTACACAGATCATTGAAGAAATTGGTACTGTAACCTGATAACTGACTGAAGAACGATGAAGAAGGAATTCCCACTGATCAGAGTCTGGACTTATGAATTTATGGACACTGGAATGTCATTGGCACATTTCCTGGAAGATGTGATAACTACTTGAAGTTGTAGTTATCAAGTTGTACATTTGATAGACTTACCTGGTATTTCCCACTCTTCACCATGCTCTATGGTCCCAAATGTGCAGACCTGTTTTATAACCTCCTCCACCCTACCAAGCCATAACTGCCTATTTTATTAGTCTGTTTTATTTGATCCTCCTAATATCTTCAGTGGATGATTCTGTACTGATGCACAGGTACAAATGAGCAAGGTACATATCTACTCTCTGCATCATAGTAGGATAATCCAGCAAGAAGCGTATTGCTACTATCTCTGTATCTTTCTGGAGCATCCAAGTAGAAATGTCAGAATCAACCTCATGACATTCCATTTCTTTACTCTTTCTTACATTCGGCTTAATATCTGTCATAATCTGTAATCCTGTGTTAAAACTATATCTCTTCTCTGTGGCTGATTATCTACTACAATATTTCAGTGGGGAAAATGTTTTAATTCACTGTGGGAGTCTCTGCTTCAATTATCCTTACAATGTGATTACAATAATGTGTTTTCCTCTTCTGCTCTTCATTATGCTGATGCTGACACTACATCTCATTTGCTACACAGTTGATTTTGAACTTCATGCTGAGCGTTTCAATGAAAATTAACTAGGCCACAATTTTAACATCATGCAATTCAATATAATCACATCTAATCTTCTAATATTACATCCACATTGTGTTTCTTTTGTATCCATTCACAGAAAACAATCTAGATATTATCAAAACACCGTTACAAATACACTATGGTCACTAAATATCATAGCAGCTTATTTTTTTGTAAAAATCTACACATCAGAAAAATACAGTGCCATATTGAAACAGTGAAAACGTGCATGGTTTGGACATGTATGTCAGCATGATTCCTTTAAAAAAATTATAAATTTGGATAACAGTGGGAGAAGCAGAGGATGACAACGAAAGTTATGAAAAGACAACATTTAAAAGGGGACAGAGTTTTTCCTCACTCATTTACATCATGGAAGATAGAAATTACTGGACGACTCTGTGTAGGTGCAACCAATATGGCACACCTATAGCCCTTGTGGGTTTATGGATATGGATGGAAACTATCTCTGCTGACAGTATCGCAGCATGTATTTGCATTTTTAGCATTGGCATCTATTATCAATGACACAGTATTTATTTTTACGTATTAATGTGGGCATACACATTTGTTAATAATTTATACTTTGTTTAACAGACTGTGCTCACTTGTCTCAGCACCATGAAGAAGTCTGTATCAGATGAAGATGCCATCAGCTGCTTGGTTCTGGGAACCGAGAACAAATCTATTTATGTCCTAGACCCAGCAGCATTTACAGTGCTGGCTACAGTAAGTTTGCTTTGTTTATTAATTTAAATCTTGAGAAATTAATAGCAACAAAACTCTTGTTTCCTTTGTGGATTTGGGAGAAGGGGCTGTTTCTCCAGAGCTTTCATACTCAGAAGTTTCCAACTCTCAGTAGTGTTCAATGCTTGAGAAGAATTCTTCTACTCAGGTGGTCTACATATGTATGTAGAAGTCATTCCACCATTTTTTTATTTTTATGATGACATCCAATCACATAAAAGTTTGCAATCATTTGATGGTATCAATGTTTACAACATTTTATTACAGTCATTATAACTGCATGGTCTCCATATGGACAATGCTTTGGAAAGTAAAAAACTTTAGTTTAGGGTATTCCCAGAAGCGATAGTAGTGCAGTGGTTTCTTTACTGGCTTCCAACCTAGTGACCTTGAAGAACTTTAAAAACAGCAAAATTTATCAAGAAAACTGGGTTTGCTGTGTGGACATGTAAAACTGTGAATGAAGAAAAAAACAGGACAACATAGGACACATTTCTGGCCTTACTTATTGCCAAAACCAGTATTTTCAAGATGATGATTTATACAATAGGTTTGACAGGCACGTGGTTCAAATTTTATAGTAGGTCCCTACATGTGTACTTCAGTTCTGATGAGACATTTTAAGAGAGATGTCTATTGTTAGTTTTAACTGTTTGATAAACAATAAATTATAAATTACAATTTATGGGTCTTTAATCTGTAAATTTAATTATTTCACTTTTAATATTTCCATTTCACCAATTTGTGAATAATAAATCTCCACAGTCCCTTTTATAATGTTTAAATTTATCCCTTAATTTTGCATGTATGTTGCTAAGGTATAATAGAATAGCGAAGAATAGTGACATCTCTGCCTGCCATAGTCATAGGAAGCAAATAAGGAGGTTAAGCATAGGTTGACTCATGATCTCAGCTGTGATGAAGCCATTAAAAACTCATGCAAGGACTGATAGGAGAGAATCATTGATTGTATCAGCAGGATGTCTGAAGATTGCAAAGAAAGTCAGAACAAAGTCTCCTCCAGAGTGTCTGTCTAGCTTGTGGCATTTCACTCTACAGCCACATTGACTCATTTGTAATTTGCAAAAGCTATGGAAAACTTCCTTATCATATGCCAGACAATCACTAATCTAGAGCTAAAAATAAAACTCCACTGCCTGGAATCTGGGATGGGGGAGTGGGAATGCACTCCCTTAGGGTTCTATCATCATCCCTGAATTTATTCACATTTATCTCTCTTCCATCTTGTTGGTAAGGTCTTTTTCTTTTGTTCACTCATTGCATTTGTGCATGCCAGCCTGATTGCTGTTGTGAGCCTCTAGACTGGTTGCCTCTGTCTTCAACACAAGTACTTGCTAGGCAGACTGTGATCTTGCTTGAGTATAGGAGAACCTTGCTAGTCCTAGTTTTCAGCCTCTGATGGCTGAACTAAGCCCCCGCCCCTCATCTTTACTAAAAGGATCTGGCCTCAATGGGGTGTTGGTAAGTGATCTCTCAAAATATTTTACTGGTCTTTTTGTAATCCTTTATTATTCTTGCTAATTTGATCTACAGATGGACCTGCCTAGTGTTCCAGTGTTTGTTAGCGTGAACGGACTATTTGATGTGGATTATCGTATTGTTGTCTCATGCAGAAATGGATGTGTCTACACTCTTAAAAGGTAGATTTTCTACATTTTTTCTTCCAGAATGTATGATGAAGTTTTATAAAAGAATAAAATTTAAATTAAAACAAAGACCTGGTATCACTATTACTAGCACAGAGGAACTCCTTGCTGGGCAAAGAGTATTGAGAACAAATCTGGCTTATTTAGCATATTGTTGACATAATTCTGTTGTCAAACAACATGATAGATCTTAGTCATTCCAATGTTAAGGGTGTGTAGGGTACCATGAGATGGATCCAATTATATTTTTGTGATATGTATAGGCCTATGCAAATGAAATTTTGTTGGAATCAAGATGGGAAGCTGTTTAGACGTACCTCTAGCACATTATGCAGATTCTACATAATCTAGTGATCTGTAAATTGATGAAAATTAAAAAATGTAATACTACTGTTTTGTTGTTGTTGATAATATCATTAATCAGTTACAAGTTCAATCCTTTATTCTTAAACAGAGGTAGCAAGGATGTTACCAAAAACATGATTGAGCTCAGCTCTCAGCCTGTGGGAATGGAGAGGATTAACAAAAATATATATGTTGGTTGTATGGATGAAACATTGCACTGTTTCACTTCAAAGGTATGCATCACCTGCCATTAAATGTACATATATCACATTGCTCAACATAACATAAGTATATTGCATTACATCATACAGGTGATATGTAAATTACATCATGTGACTGTACCTGCCATCTTTCAGAACAATCATTCTGTATTTCTGTCCAAAATATCCATATTCTGTATAAATAAAATTCCCAAAAGGTAAATACTAATGGTTAATATGGACATATTCAACAAAACCTGAGTATTTTCTATATATAATACAAAAAATCTATGGTAGGTGTGGGCAAAGATCCGCACTTGTCACGTTTTTTGTGTATTCTGATATCTAGACTTAACTATGGGACAAAAAAACTGTCATCTGTGTATAGCTTTTCCATCCATCTTACATTAGTGAGGCTATTGAAAACATAACGATTATGTGTAGAGAATAAAATTATAATTTATGAGCATATGTAAAACAGGATCTTTGCCTCATTTTATGGGTGACATGGATCAATGATCCACAGGTGATACAAACCATTATAAAATAA
This sequence comes from Meghimatium bilineatum, assembly GCA_034231615.1. NCBI lineage: Eukaryota > Metazoa > Mollusca > Gastropoda > Stylommatophora > Philomycidae > Meghimatium > Meghimatium bilineatum. Next base: position 60,981,630 of record CM067322.1, on the reverse strand, counting down.
AGAATTGACAAAAACTGCTAAATAATTGATTGACTGCTTGTCTTTACATCGCTACATTATATCAACATTATTAAACACTAAAACTATACTGAAAAAAACATGTTACAATAAGAAAAATAGAATGTAAGTTCTGTATTAAAGCTAACAGTGTCTTTGTAATATTGGATGATTGTTATAATCATATATATCGGTCTCTCCCAGCGTTGTATCTGCATCTGTAATTTCCTCGTGATGTCAGCATTTGCCTCATATATTTTGAATTCTGACCATTGCCCCACTAACATGTGGATCTTTACTCCAAATTATATTATTAGCAACTAACATAAATTCCCAAAGAAAAACAAAACAAACTAATGAGACACAGCGACAGATGACATTTCAACTAAAAGCCATCATCAGGACAAAAGACTACAAATGAAATAATATATTGAATGTAAGAAAGCACATATGAGGATGGTAGGAGGAAGATGTTCAAGCCTGGTAAGAAACATGTCATAGGATAGAGATAAAACAAAGCTGGAAGAGTCCAGCAAACTAGGAGAAGACAGACATGGTATGATAAGAAGAAATTGAAGCGATTGTAGTAATGAAATATGTGATAACATGAGACAAAAATAAAAAACAGGTTATTTATCTCCATGTAGTCCAGGTAAAATGGCCTGATAACACTATACTTTACCTAGGGGCGATGTGTGCAAGATCACATGATGGACATTAATGGAGTAGTGAACCTCCTGTCTAACCTCCTTAGTTGCCTTCTGTAACATGCATGGCAGGTGACAGTTTTACTATTCTTAGCTCCCATTTCAGACCCTGCTAACACATGGCAGAGATAATGTGATATAATAATAATAATAATAATAATACTCATAACCGATTATAGTCGTAGGATGCCACATTGAAGGCATAGCACAAAAATCCCTATAAACACCTCTATCTTGATTCATTGAGTGTAGAAAAATCATGCATAGAAGCATTTCTTTATATTGTCAGTCCGGGGTTTTCTTTGTCTGCCTTTCTCCTTGAATCTTAACTGTTCGTTATAAAATAGTTTTAGAAAGTGAACTGTCCCTCATTACATGTCCAAACAAAGAAAGCTTACTCTGTTTCACCACCACCAAACTTACTTGGTTTAGACATGTAAAAATGTAACCTATTTTACATTGAACAGTTGAGGGTAAAAAACAAAAGGCAAGTCCACAAAAAAATCCTGAATTAACAATAATAAGGAATGGTCTGTGCATGATCTGTGTTCTATGATTTTCTGCTCTACACATAATTTTAATCACAGCACATTTTGGATTGGATTTGCTTTTCCTCTTCAGTCCTTACTAACTTAACGAAAATATGTACTCACTGCGCAAAACTGAAATCCAACAGGTAAAGCGTGAAACGGCATAATAAAGTTTTGCTAATAATACGAAAAAAACATAGGCACTCACACAAATCGACCGAATAAAGACCTTTCGGTCGAAACATCAATTTGTGTGTGTTCCTATGTTTGTTTCATATTATTAGAAAAACGTTATTACCCCGTTTCACACTTTACTCACTTATCCAAACTAAGACTTGCAACCTGTTACCAGGACCATAACTTGGAGATGAAGTAAGGTATTTGACTTTGTCAGTTCTGTTTCACTGATTCTAAGTTTTTACATTCAATATTTCGTATGATACATTGATTGTAACAAATTTTCCTTGTTGGTAACTGTTTATATGCTTTAGGGCAAAAAACTATGGACAGTTCGTCTGCCTGCTAGTATCACAACTCTTGAAGTGATTCATTACAAACCAAAAAGCTTTACAGCTGTTCTAGTTGCCCTTAGCAACCAAGAAGTGCATATCTACAAGGAGAAGTTTCTGGTTGATGTAATCAAAATGGATGATGTAGTCACTGGGATGTGCTTTGGGAGATTTGGTAGAGAGGATGGAACACTTGTAATGTCTGCAAAACGTAAGTAAAGTATAGCTATTTTTAATACAGCCAAATTATGTGTAGCTTGCAAAAATTGTTCAGCTTGGACATTCTTTGTTTTGTGGAGATGCGCTTGTAATCTACAGAGCCATGTGTAGTGTCTGAAGTTGGTGATATGCTTTAATCTGTTCAGCTTCAGGATGGGATCTTGTGGAAAGACGCTGCCTGTTCTCTGACTCCATATATGTTTGTATTTTCTTTTGATGAGAGTTTTTGCTTCATACTCTGTGATGGAATTATTCTTTTTTTTTGTACCTGCTTTTGCCAATCTGTCAGCTACCTTATTTCCTGCAATTCCAGTGTGCAGGGATCCACTGATGTACTACTTTGTTGTTTGTAGGCAGTTTCTTTAAAAGTTATAATGTTGTTTTTGTTAGAAGATCTTTAGGTTCATTTTGAACTATCTTGTCATTTAGTAAATGAAATAGAAGCATAAAGGATTTATTATTATAGAAAAAATCATAATGCAACAAATGGAATTTGAACCAGGTTCATTCAGCTGGCACATATTATATGAAGTCAAAACATTTCTATATTTGACCACACCGCATCCCAAATAGCATCTTTTTTATATATGGATGCAATATGGTAGAATACAGAAAACATGTTGACTCAAGTTGTGAGTCAAATAGGTGCCAACTGAACAGACCTGGTTCAAAACCTGTTTGCTGCCTTATTATTTTTCCTTTTCCATTTAGTATTTAGCTCAAGAGCTCTTTATGCAAATTAAATATGGGCTATAGGTTTTTTTGCTGAAAAATAGAATTTGAAAACAACTCTGGAAGTTGACAGGTCTTCTTATTCCATTCTATGTAACTTGGATTATCATGTCCGTCTACAGTCTTCTGTTTGTGTGCTGCAAATCATTTCTAATGCTGATATTTTCCCGTGCTACAATTCTAGGCCTTCCAACACCTTCTCGTTTGGTTTTCCCCTACCCCTCTCGCTCTTCAACTTGCCTGTTGTCACAATGTGTTCCATTTTCCCCTTTTCTCGTGTGTTCAAAAAATGTGGATTGTTGTCTGATGTAAGTGAGCAGCTCTCTTTTTTTAAATTAACTTATTTCAAGATATTTTCATTACATTTTTTTGTGTCCACGGTGCTCTCAACATTTGTTTAATGGTTGGTTGGTTGTTGATCCAGCAGCCCATGCCCTTTGACCCAACATTTGTTTAATAAAACCACATATCTATTACATCTACTACATTTTTTACTATTATGCAGATAGTCCAACATTCATTTCCATACATTAGAATTGGTTCTATATAACTTCTAAGAACACTTTCTCACCTCAATTTTAAAAAAGATAGGTGCTATGGTCGCAGTCCAACCCCCGTTTTCATTTCCGATTAGAGCCTACCTACGCATTTTGTGGTTAAGTGATCTAAATATTTAATCAATAAATAATCAATAATTAATTGAAATATTCATTTGTTAGGGTTATGGGTAGTTATGTTTTACATAACTAATGCTAACCCTAATCCTAAATATAATTATATTTAAGTTATTAAATGATAAACATAAACTGATAAACATAGGCAGGGTAATAATCACACAGGTAGGCACTAAATGGCGCATCTGGGGCTGGACTGCAATCATAGTACCAAAAGATATATTATAAAAATATTCTTTATCTTTTGCCTTTGCCTGGAGTAATAATAATAGCCACCTGACAGATGATGAAGAAAAAGTTGCAGATCTGTGTTGTTGCATCTCTCCTGGTATGTCAGGATATGACTGAAAAGTCCAAATCTGGTATAGATTTAGGACATGTGTAGTCAGTGTTGGACATCCTTGTGTTTGTTATTCTGTTCTTTTGAGCAGCACATTTTCTCTGTGTTTCTGAAATTGTATGCTTCTCGGTGATGAGAGTACCTTTGCTGGTGTTTGCAACAAAATGCAACAAATTTCAAGAATATGATATCAATGTTTAAGCTCTTTAGAGACACTTTTTCTGGACTATTCTACATATGACTTCTTTAATACATCTTCCATCTAAAGTTGACAGATGTGTTATGATAAAATAGATAACTAGTTATTCCAGTGAAGATGATCTAAGCTAAAGATCACAAGATGTGTTTGTAATAAGTATGTGCTAAAGTAATCCACGTATGACTTGCTCTGTTTTTGACAGGTGGAGGGTTGTATGTAAAAATCTTAAAGCGGACGGCAACATTTGATGAAAAGGACATATCAGCTGGACCTCCCAAGACACAGAACATCAAATTGAATGTACCAAAGAAAACAAAACTGTTTGTGGATCAAACTCAAAGAGAAAGGGAAAATGGTGTTGGTATGTCACCAAAAATGTGCTATATCTCCTTCTTACAATCTGTACCAAGTATTTGTAACACCACAGATAATGCTATATTATCTCAAATTAAAACTCACAGTTAATTAACAGTAAAACTCACATTTTTTTCACTCAAAAAAATTCACATACAATGTCATTTTATATTTAACATGTCTCAAGTGTGCAAGAAGTTTGTCAGCTATATGATCCAGAAAATTTAGTCCAGTCCTTGCTCAAAATGAGAAGAGTGACATTTATTTCACATTGTAGTATTTTCATAAAACAATAATAAAACAATATCCAAAAGAATAAATTCATTTGAAATGAAGTGCTACAGAAAGATCCTACAAATACCATGAACAGAGAAAGAGAAGAACATTGAAGTTTTGAAATTACTGAAATGAAACAAAGGGTGACTTCTAAATACCATCATAAGAAAGAAGCTGAAGTATTTTGGACACTTAAAGCAACATGATGGTATCGAAAGGCTGATTCTGGAGGGCAGAGTGCCAGGAAAGAGAAGAAGAAGAAGACCAACAAGTTAATGGACCAGCAACATTGAAGAATGTATGCACATATCTTTGGCCAATGAAGATCTGCTTGCCCAGAACAGAGTGATGCTCAGAGTATCCACGATGAAGACAACATTCTGGAAAGAATATGTTACTTGATATAGTATTTTCATGGACATGGACGTTTCTTTATCTATTACAGGCTGATGCATATAACTATAACAACAAAACAACAGGATTCTGGATTTTAAAAAGTGGGGAGTCTGTGAACCCCCAGATATAAAGCACTGCTTATATTCTTCATAACAAATTAGTAAAATATGCTAAGGAGTCATCATTTTCATGAAGTCCTTCACATTTGGTTTAATTTTACTATAAACTATTTTACTGATAAAGAACAGAAGCTCCATTTACTGCTGGGTTTTTAACTGAAACAATATTCTAAAGAAAATATTTTAAAACAATTTTCAATTTAAATCTGTGTCTTAATGTTTTTTTAATATTATAATTTTTAAATATGGAATATAACCCATAGAATCATTAGTAGTGTTATATTTTATGTTGCCTAGAATGATGGTGAAAGTATCATGAAAAAGTAAAAAAAACTAATGAGGTGCTGAGTCAAATCAGGGCTACTTTACCCACTGATTACCACAATCAAATGTTATGGGATCCTCTGATGTTATGCTAAGCTAGTTTAAATGCACCCTCTTGCAAACACAACTTAAGGTCTGTGCTATTAATATAAAATTGCAAAATAGGGGCCAATGCGTGATAAAATAGCGTAAATCCACTAGTTCATTCATTTATCTGCTTCAATGTGGGGAAAAACTCTGTATGTCCATACTATTCTTTACTTTCTTGATCTGTGGTAGAGTGATATATGCTAATAGTTAGAAAGACATTGTACTTTTAGCGTTACAGTTTGATGTATTAGCTGCATCCAAAAATTCAACATTAGTTAATAGAAATGTCATATAGCATACTCTTCCATTATTATTATTATTTATCTTTAGTGTCTTTTCTTTGTACATAATATAAACATAATTGTATGTTTAAAAAAATGCATAATATTCAGGGTATTTTTTACTGAAATATAATTATGGCCTACCTGGAAGTTGACAGGTATGAATGTCAGTCTCTATTATCAAGTTGTATTTACTAAGAAATACATTTATCTTGTTTCTCAGGGTGTTATATTTTTATATTAGGCTAATTTTCCTCAACTCTTTTGTTTAATAATCAGTATTTTATATCTTATTCTTAATGTTTTGCTACTCCAGCCATGCACAGAACATTCCAGCGAGACCTTGCTCGGTTGAGACTACGTGTGATGCAAGAGTACGTTAAGGCCCTAGACAACAGCATGAGTCCAATTTCCTCAGATCCAATGGAGCCAATTAAACTCAGTGCCAGAGTATGTTAAGTTTATACTCAACTATACAAAATATATGAGCTATGTCATACTTTTGACTCACATTGTGTGCAAGAAAAAAAAATCTTATATTTGCCATTTTCATGAATAGGCCTATATTTTATTCTATATAGTGCAGGTCATTTTAAATCAGGTATGTGAAAACTACCACCTGCTGGCTACCTCCAATTTGTCAAGTCATATTTTCTAACTCACCGAGCTGATCTAAAAGTAATACAACGGAATCCCTCTGTAGTGCATCCTTAAATAATAAATTTCTCTTTTAACATTTTTCAAAATCCCCAATTATTTTTATTCTTTATTGCTTGTACGGTATTTGCAAACATGAAGAGGTCAAATAAATTACAACTGGGTTTATATATTGCTGAAAAAATTAAAGGACAATGATTCTAGCATATATTTATTATAAAAGCATGATGGGAAATTAACATGGAAGGTCGTTGTCCATGACTACACATGGCTACTTCAATGGTGATATGTCAAGATCATTGTCTATGGAAAGAGTAAACACATTGAAAAATGTTGACATTGGGCTGCTACAGGTTAAAGAAATATTCTAATGGTGTCCAAACCATAATGGTTGTTTTTTTAAGTCTTTTATTAAGATTTGTTTCTCAAAATCTACATGTGGCAACCAGGACCTGGACTTTTAGTTCAGGTTGCAAAGAATAGAACCACTGTCTTCTTTGCAGACAACAACTTTATTTTTATTCTTTCTTTGTAGGAGACAACTATGGAAAGTTGAGGGATAGACTGACACCTATGAAAAAATCATCGTCACTGTATGTCTTGTCTCTTTTGTTTTACTTTTGTCTTCTGTCACATGGTCCCCATGCCTGATGAGCACATGAAGGCAGTGGACATTGTACCTTTATCCTTTTGTGAAAGACTCTTGGGTGGCTAGAAATACTAGATATATCATCACTGCAGATAGGTCAACAGATTTGACAGAAGAAAGATGAACTAGTTGTCTCAGGTGTATATACAAAGTTACTAGTAGGCATGATGATCCTGGGACAGGGCTATAGTAATGACTCTAGTAATATCTATTGGACATATAAGTGGGGGAAGGGGGGGTGGTTGTTTACCTAGATGAAATAAGTAATTCAAATATTTTTTTAATTAATTACTTCTTGCTTCCTACAAGATTTTTGATAACATTTTGTAAAACTTTGGCTTTAAAATTGGATAGTTTTGGCCAAATTCCTAATACTAAAAGTCATGTTCTGATTGTATCTATCGGCTTGTCCTGCATACTGCCACATGGAATACCCCTCTTCAGCGACTAAACATGCATCCATAAACCCCCCCCCCCTCCCTCAATACAATCATGCTTTGAGACATCAAACCTTATACATGTTCAGGTGTCGCCTTGGTTACTCAACTGAGGAGGACTTGTGTTTTTATCAGAAAAGCTATGCACTGCCAAGAGCTACCTTCTCACAACTGAAATCATTATTTCCTCATCATCTTCTGCATTTGTTATCAAACTCTTGCTAGTTAGCAGTATGTAGCCCAGAGAAGGAAATAAGTTGTGTCATAATTTATGACTTGGCTGCAATGTCTTTGCCTTTCAACTTGATTCATCCAACTTCAGCATGAAGTTTGGATCACTTTGAAATATTGGATGGGAGGGCATCTTCATTCTTAAACATCCTTAATCACCTCTTACACCATGCATGGCATGTCACAGTTTTATATATTCTTTGCTTCCCTTTAAGACCTCCTCAACCACTAATGTATTGCTGGGGCCCAAAAGACATAAAGAGTAGCAACACTGTTTACCTTATATGCATGTTATAAGAGGCAACTAAGGGATTTTTGGAGTGCAGTTGGCTGTCCCATTCCATATAGGAACACTATGCTGAAGTCAGATGGCCAAAAAGCACAGATACCACTGCTAAGCAGTAAATTATGACATGAGATACCATTCTCCAAACTATAACCTGCTAATCTGCAGGAGTTTAAGAATGAAGGACTAAGGAAACCCCAACCACAAACAAGTGATTTTTATAGGAACTTATGATTAGGAAATAAACATCTTCATGTCTTTATCTTCAATTATCTTCTACATTCATTCCCAAACTCCTGCTTATTAACAGAATGTAGCCTGGAGAAAATAATGAGTTGTGCCATGGTTTACAGCTTATCTGCGACACCTGCATCTTTTGACCTGACACATCTGACTTTAGCATGGCTTCTGGGTCATATTTACCCTCTATGTAATGGAACAGCCAACTCCACCCCAAAACCTACATAGTCGCCTCCTATGACATGCATGGCAGGTAACAGTGTTCCTGTTCTTTGCTGCCTTCTCAGGTCCCAGAAACACACAGGTGTTCACATCCTCCATATTGTGAAATTAAACCCTTTATTTATACCATTTACTTTTTCCTAGGTTCAAGGCATAGGCCCTACTTTTAAATTCACAGTTGAACTACAGAACACATCACTTAGTCAGGCCTGCACCAATCTTTTCATAACGTTTGATTATGATGATAAATTGTATCATTTCCGTAAGAAATTAATCGAGGTTTGTACAGTTTCTTTTATTAAGATAATTTTCAACTTTTTATAACATATCAATTTTCTTAAAAAATATATATTAAATAAAAAGTTATCAAAAAAGTAGAATTTAAGAAACAAAAAGGAAGTAGACACATTCATCTATGACCCTAGAGAACTACAGTCACAGCTCAGAGAAAAGAACACTCATTATACAGAATACCATGGATTAATAATTCACATGCACATAAAATCTGCAATTAATAAATTAATAACAAAGACTTGTGGAATGTACCAGGAATTGCAAAATTAATCCTTCCCGAAAGTCTTATCTATTTCTCTACAGGTAATAACAGAAGAGATGTGGTCTAGAAACAGTAACAATTTTAAAATATACTGTTTACTTTTTATGGATCACCTGACCTATAGTAAATCATTTCTCACTGAAATTACTAATTATTTGGTCTGATGACCGGATTAAGAATGGCAAATAATAATTCCAAAGAAAAATTGACCAATACCTATTTATTTCAGAAATATTTCTATTAATATATTATTTTGTCATGTTTTCATTTAGAAATTATAACAAGGCTGTAAGTATGACTGATGGGAAGGTTGAGGAGGGCAGGTTGCCTAAATTGTAAAAATAACGTACCTCATTTTTGTGGGCATGATGAATTCTTTTTTGGAGAAAACTATTGGAGGAGTGGGGGGCATTCCTAGTACTAAATGTTAATTTTCTTAGAGGGGGGAGGGGTGAATACTTGATTACTGCAACGTACCCCCACCACCATCACAACTTATCATGATGGAGAAGAAGTAGTTCCTTTAGATTTGAGCAGGTAGCTCTTGATAGCCCATAGCTTTTTTGACTAAAGCAAAGGTCCTCCTCAGTTGTGATGTAGATGTATAGTGTATTTGGTTGGAAGTGGTAGAAGCAGGTTTTGTAGGATGTTAGTCAGTTTTGGGCACTAGAGCAGCAGGTTTTAAATTGTTTCTACTAGTCTGTTTTGGACACTAGAGCAGCAGGTGTTAACTTGTTTCTACTAGTAAGTTTGGTTTCAGCTGTTAGGCAGTTAGGCATCTGAAAAGTTAGATAGCAAGGACAACCTACCGAATATAAATAGTGCCTAGAAAATAACTGGTCAATAAATGCTAGGTTCATTGCTAGGTCCTGTATATGATATGCTACCATTTAACCATAATATTAGAATTTATTTTGTTCTCTAAAATATAAATTTCTATCAAATTTTTATTCTTCCAACTAAAGATATCAGTTTCAGTTACATGTCTGCTTGTTTGTGTTTACAGGTCCCAATGTTAGTCCCAGGTTTAACCTATAACTTTGACACATTTGTTGACTGTCTCAGTGACAAAGGTGTCAGTGAATGTATCAAGGTGAGTAATTTTTGATCTAAGCTGTGTATCTGACTGTATCTCTACTTTTTTTACATTTCATCACATTACCTGCACCATATTTCTTTAAATGGCACTATTCTATTATTAGTTGTAATTACATAACATTTTAAATTATTCCCATCAGTCTATACTCCTCGAAAATGTCAAATATATCAATTGATATTTATTTTTATGTTCTTTTGACAGGTCTATGTGATTAGATATGGAAGGAGTGTACCTATTATCACAGGGGTGGTCAATATGCCAGTTAGTGAAAGTGTTGTAGTTGTTTAACACCTTTGCTGCCAAGACTGTTCATCCAAGTCTTTCCCACTGCCACAAAATTTTTTTAGGCATGATGAGTTTTGTTGAGTTATCATTTTAACATTAAAATTCAGATACTAAAGTTACATTATACAAGACTATTATTATCCCATCACTGTGCTACCAGTGCCAAACCTGGACAATGACAGCACAAGACAAAAGAAAAACAGTGACAGCAAAAATGACCACAAAGACTACTCGGAGTGTCATTAAGAGATTTAAATAGAAACTATAACATCAGACAGATAACTAAAACAATACCAGCATTGGAATACATCAAAAGACAACAGATCAAGTGATTTTTGCACGCTTCCAGACCACCAATGGACAGCATGCCACAGATGGCCATGACACATAGGCATAACGGCTATAAAGCCAGAGGCAGACGATTTTGTCTACCAATGTCAGCACTGCCACTTGGTGTTTTTGAAGTGGATGTCTATAACTATCTCCTGGACCCAAAGAACTATCTCATATTAAACTATGACTGTCATAACTTTAGTCATACTGTAGTAACATTCTGTATCTGATTCTAAGTCCGTTTTATTGCTATTACTCACAAAAAGTATAAATAAGAGACACTCTGGACCGGGTATCATAGCTACATCATACATTTTCAAGTGGTCACTGATAAAATGCAATAAAATAATTAAATCTTTAATTATTTTGTTCAGTGAATCCAATAACTGGCTCTATCATATTGGATAATAAATAGAATAACTGCAAAAGAATATCGGCTTTCGAATTGAAGTATAAATAAGGCAATATTAAGAATTTCCAGGACAAAAAAGGTAAAAAATAGTGAGGCTTTGAATATATTGAATATAGAGGAAAGACAGTTGGTGAATAAAATTCTATATAGAAAACTGAAATATTTCGAACATATAAAAAGACACCATGGAAAGATGCATATTAGAGGGCAGAATTTCAAAAAGTAGAAGAAGCTGCAGACCTAGAAAGAGATGGACAGATGGCATCAAAGACACCTGAAATAAAGATATCATTGGTGGAGGCCGGCAGATTTACACAGGATAGAGTCAGGTTCAGGACATCAATTGCAAAGGCAAAGTTCTGGAAAAAATATGTCAAGTGATGATGATCATATTGTAATGGCATTTGTAATAACTAGGAATTCCCACAATGAAAAATACTGGTATAGAATCAAACAAATTTTTCACACAAAAAAGTCATTCACAGAGGACAAAAGTCCTCAGCAGCAGTGAAAGAGACTGTGCATCAATGACAAAAATCATCAGCGGCAGTGACAGAGACTGTGCATCAATGACAAAAATCATCAGCAGCAGTGACAGAGACTGTGCATCAATGACAAAAATCATCAGCAGCAGTGAAAGAGACTGTGCATCAATGACAAAAATCATCAGCAGCAGTGAAAGAGACTGTGCATCAATGACAAAAATCATCAGCAGCAGTGAAAGAGACTGTGCATCAATGACAAAAATCATCAGCAGCAGTGAAAGAGACTGTGCATCAATGACAAAAATCATCAGCAGCAGTGAAAGAGACTATGCATCAATGACAAAAATCATCAGCAGCAGTGAAAGAGACTGTGCATCAATGACAAAAATCATCAGCGGCAGTGAAAGAGACTGTGCATCAATGACAAAAATCATCAGCAGCAGTGACAGAGACTGTGCATCAATGACAAAAATCATCAGCAGCAGTGAAAGAGACTGTGCATCAATGACAAAAATCATCAGCAGCAGTGAAAGAGACTGTGCATCAATGACAAAAATCATCAGCAGCAGTGACAGAGACTGTGCATCAATGACAAAAATCAGCAGCAGCAGTGAAAGAGACTGTGCATCAATGACAAAAATCATCAGCAGCAGTGACAGAGACTGTGCATCAATGACAAAAATCATCAGCAGCAGTGAAAGAGACTATGCATCAATGACAAAAATCATCAGCAGCAGTGAAAGAGACTATGCATCAATGACAAAAATCATCAGCAGCAGTGAAAGAGACTATGCATCAATGACAAAAATCATCAGCAGCAGTGAAAGAGACTGTGCATCAATGACAAAAATCATCAGCGGCAGTGAAAGAGACTGTGCATCAATGACAAAAATCATCAGCAGCAGTGACAGAGACTGTGCATCAATGACAAAAATCATCAGCAGCAGTGAAAGAGACTGTGCATCAATGACAAAAATCATCAGCAGCAGTGACAGAGACTGTGCATCAATGACAAAAATCATCAGCAGCAGTGAAAGAGACTATGCATCAATGACAAAAATCATCAGCAGCAGTGAAAGAGACTGTGCATCAATGACAAAAATCATCAGCAGCAGTGAAAGAGACTGTGCATCAATGACAAAAATCATCAGCAGCAGTGACAGAGACTGTGCATCAATGACAAAAATCATCAGCAGCAGTGAAAGAGACTGTGCATCAATGTCAAAAATCATCAGCAGCAGTGAAAGAGACTATGTGATTAGATGACAGAAGTCAGCCATGACAGTGAAAAGTGTTAACCAACTAGAAAGTGTAGACACTATACTTTGGAGACAGTAGAACAACATTTACTACAGTGCTACACATTCCAGATGAGACAGCAACTACTACTGAACACTCCTTCTATCAATAACACACTGTACAGCAGCTCAGAAAATCTTGTGCAAACTCCACAGTACCATCATCATCAAGTGCCATCTCAACAATGAAGGTAGGCTGCAACAAACCTCCAATATCATCTGTTTCTATGATTATCTTTTCATTTCATGTGTTTCTCTCCCACTTGTATCTCTTCCTACCTCTTGCTCGTCATTAAAACAGCAGAACAATACATTTACATTCTCTGGGCTACATTCTGCTGGAAGTCTATAGAACCTTTGTCTTACTGTAAAAGAGTTCAGGTGGGAGTTTGAGTATGAATGACCCCAAGAAAATTCAGATTCTTTCCTCCACTGGTCATTGAGTATACTTCACTGAGTATTGGCATAAATAAAAGGCAGCACATTTTCATTCTTTGGATAACATCATGCTGGAAATCTAGTAGGATCATTGTCTTTCTACAAGAGAAATGTAGTAGGATCATTGTCTTACTACAAGAGAAATCTAGTAGGATCATTGTCTTGCTACGAGAGAAATTTAATAGGATCATTGTCTTACTACAAGAGAAATTTAGCAGTTGTTTGAGAACAAACACTAAAAACAAAGATCATGTATCCATTGTTTGGGATAGGCAATGGTTCAATCAATGATAATCAATGGTTCTCAGGGATGCCTTCATAAAGATGACTGTGTGTGAGCTTTCTCTTGCTGCATCAATTAGTTTTGCTTGAATTTCAGTTGTCTTCAAGAAATGTATTTCTTGGTACTTTCCACTAACATGCCAGGCTCTAGAATGGGTCTGCACTGTGGGTGGTGGTCAGGTATAAATGCCCAGTCATTGAAACAATCATTAAAAGGTCAATTGACTTACATTGTTACCAATTATAATTGATATTGGCCAAATATTATCAAATAAACAATTTGTCCATGAACATACAGTAACAAATTTCTATTTTTCAATAGTGATATCAAACCAATGAGTAGCTAAAGAGATGTATTTTTTTTTCAATATTGAAATAAAACAAAGGAGTAGTTGGAAAAAGTAGTTATTGATTAGAATAGAAATTCATCCAAATACATTTCACATACACAAAATATTGAGAAGTGTTGGAAATCAGCAAAATAGCTCAATTTCGATGTGGAACACACCAGCAAGCGTTTTCAAAAAATGTAACATATTTATTAATTCCAAATACTCATTTGTATTATATCAATAGTTTTAAAAAACACAACGATGTTCTCCTTTCAACAACTATTCTAACTATTGAAAAAAGTAAATTAATATGTCACTGTATGTTTCTAGATAAATTCTTTCTTGTCAGCCCATTCCATTATCACCATGGATTGTACCTTATACTCCATCTTATATCAAGGGTAGCTTATACTCCCTCTTATATCAAGGGTAGCTTATACTCCATCTTATATCTAGGGTACCTTATACTCCCTCTTATATCAAGAGTAGCTTATACTCCCTCTTATATCAAGAGTAGCTTATACTCCCTCTTATATCAAGGATAGCTTATACTCCCTCTTATATCAAGAGTAGCTTATACTCCCTCTTATATCAAGAGTAGCTTATACTCCCTCTTATATCAAGAGTAGCTTATACTTCCTCTTATATCAAGGGTACCTTATACTCCCTCTTATATCAAGAGTAGCTTATACTCCCTCTTATATCAAGAGTAGCTTATACTCCCTCTTATATCAAGGGTAGCTTATACTCCCTCTTATATCAAGAGTAGCTTATACTCCCTCTTATATCAAGAGTAGCTTATACTCCCTCTTATATCAAGAGTAGCTTATACTTCCTCTTATATCAAGGGTAGCTTATACTCCCTCTTATATCAAGCGTAGCTTATACTCCCTCTTATATCAAGCGTAGCTTATACTCCCTCTTATATCAAGGGTAGCTTATACTCCCTCTTATATCAAGGGTAGCTTATACTCCCTCTTATATCAAGGGTAGCTTATACTCCCTCTTATATCAAGAGTAGCTTATACTTCCTCTTATATCAAGGGTAGCTTATACTCCCTCTTATATCAAGAGTAGCTTATACTCCCTCTTATATCAAGGGTAGCTTATACTCCCTCTTATATCAAGGGTAGCTTATACTTCCTCTTATATCAAGGGTAGCTTATACTCCATCTTATATCAAGGGTAGCTTATACTCTCTTTTATATCAATGCTTGAGTCTAACGGGAATTGAACCAGTCCGTTCAATGGCACCAAATCAATCAGTGACTTTAGTGCACAGTTTGATTGTCTTGACAAAATCTTATCTTTTTTTGGAGTTGCATTTAGTCAAGTACGGAAAATCTCATGTACAAGAGTTGCTAGGCGATTTGGTGCCGTTGAACGGACTGGTTCAATTCCCATTAGACTCAAGAATTGTTAATTTATCCTCTGGCTTCCTTCTTGAATTTTCTTATATCAATGGTAGCTTATACTCCCTCTTGAGGGGTTATGGGATTAATGATGATGGAATCTACAGGACCATTGTCCTGGTGAAATAGAGTTCCGGTGGACTTTTAGAATGAATGCTAAAAAAGGCTATCTTTGATAAGGGATAATTCTAGCAGTCCAAGCATTATTTGACAACTTTTAGATGTACAGGTCATAAATGAGGAAAACTGGCAACATTCATGTTGAAATAGAGAGAATATTTTCAAAATATTGTTTTGTGTCAGTGTAACCAGAGATAAGTGTTGTCTAGTGATTTAGTTAGTCATGCAGCAAGAGTATATGTTTATATTGTGTATATATGAATAATGAACTCCACATTACTTATATTTGTAAATAAACACTTTCTCATTTGGTTTTATGTTTAAAGAAGTTGTTTTATTCTGTGTTTAAACCTGCTGGAGTGATTGAGAAGTATTCATTAGTATTTTTAATGTTTCAGCATACTATTATTCAGTGCGTTTTATTCTAGAAACAAAGATGGGGGTACGGTATGAACTGGTAGATGCTATTTTCTGTCATAAAGGGAAGGTGACATGATTTTGTGTCCAGTGTTCCTCCTTGTGTTAATTATGATGCTATATTATCTGCATTTTCTCTTCTTCTGCATTCAGTTTCCTATGCTCAGAAGTCTATACAGGCAGAAGAGCCACTGTGTCCATGAATTCAGTCATTTGCAGAAGGTTACTACAGTTGCCTACAGCGTCACTTCTACATTTGTCTCCTGGGGCCAGGTCCTCAAGTCGTCAAAAAGTAACATGTCTGCGGAATGTGTTGTGGAGTTGGGGACCCTTTAACATGGACACCGCTCAGTGTGGACAGCCTCTATTTTTTGGAGGTGTGTTTGTAGTCTACAGTATCCTGTGCAGAGCCTAAAAATGATAGTTCACTGTAATCTGTTCAGCTTTTGGATCGGTTCTTGTGGAAAGTTTCTGCCTGTTCTCTCTAACTCCATGTATGTTTGTATTTTCTTTTGATGAGAGTGTGTGCTTCAGTCAGTGATATTCTGTGATTCTTTCTTTTCGATACTTATCATTTTGTGTTCCTTAGTCAAGCCATGGTTGCTTTTGTTGGATTGTGATATCTGCACCTTTCTGCTCTATCAGCCCCCTTCAGCTTTGACCATTTTGTGGACTGGCTTACCTCACTCCTTGCTCCTCCTCACTCTACTTACGAGCCAATCGTACGTTCGATCAATGTTTACCGCCTTACGCTTCAGTACCTGATACAAGGCTTTGTTCATACCTCGGCCTTGATCCTTTGTCTACAGTTAACCTTGGCTAAACTGCATGCTATTTCGGCACATTTTCTAACTGCCCATTCCTTTTCAGTATCTCATTAGGACAAGACAATATTGAAAATACAAGATTAGGACAAGACAAAATTGAATAAAACTACTTGTTTTATTACGTATTTGTTATTACTAGTATTTAGCTCATCTAATCTTCCTATATTTTCTATTTTCATCACTATATCTTCTTCTTTGCCCCCCCCCCCCCCAACTCCCATCTTTTTTTCTTCCCTATGACTTGCTTCTCTCCACTGTTCAATTTTTGTGTTCTACTGTTTGATTATATCTACTCTGTTGCTTTTCCCTACTCTCTCTTCTGTTCTTGCTTATTTGTCTCCTTTCCCCTCTTTCTTTCTTTCTCATTTGACCTCCTTTACCATCTTCATTTGCTCTTCTCTTACATTATCATTCTTTTAAATATTGATTTCTTGCTGTTTGTTTTTGTCTTGATGAAGACTTTTTAGTTGAAATATCCTTTGTCATTATCTTGTTGTTATTTCGCTTTATTGACTTATATTGGTAAACCTATATCTATTTCCATTTATTTTTCTGTATTAACACACTGATGCGACAGCTGGAAACTCACTCAAACAATAGACACTAAATTAAGCATCTTTGAAAACAAGTGCCTTCAACAAATCTTGAACATAAAATGGTCATAATTTAAAAGAGGCAATTCACCGAGGCAAGAAACAAACCAAGAATTTTTGCCAAATTTTATAAGAATAAGAAGAAGACGCTGGAATTACATCAGCTTAGAATTCATGAAAACAGACTTCCTAAATAAACCATCATGTAGAAGGCAGAGGGAAAAGAAAAGTAGGCAGCCCTAAAGAAACTCAATGCAGAACAATCAGCAGAGATAGCTCAGTATTTGGTAATAAGCAATATACAAGAACTACATTAACTATGAGCTCAACATGGAAAGAAATGACTACTGCCTTTTTGTCATCTATATCTTAAAAGAAACTAACCTAGAAGTAGAATGGTACATGATGGTAGCTCGCTGGTCAAATACACATGTTTTCCTCATGCGAAGTTGGTGGATAGAGAATAGTATAAAAATCGATAATTCTGAGTCAAAACAACATCAATTTGTATTAACAAGATATTTTAATTCCATACGAACGTCCTTTTTATTTCAAGATTTCATGCAAAAATGAACATGATACATCCACGATTTTTTTAGATATTTGAAAACAAAGAAAGAAACGAGTTTCTGAAAGGAATAAACATGAATTAATACGAAAATTAAAAAAAAACATTTTTCTAGTAGTTGTCTGGTGTTCAAAGAGGCTTTCAAATATTTAAGTGTAAACAAACATTCACATTGACAGTTCAATCGATCTGGTAGGATTGCGCCAACATCTATGGCATTATATGCCATTTGAATTACTATGTCAATGCATTTTAAGAGCTGCATGTTAAGTTATGAAATATTGATATCACAGTAGTAATAAAATAGCATAAAAGACGGATGAAATAAACACACATATACATACAAACAGGGAGGTATATATTATATATATATATATATATATATATATATATATACACACACACAAGAATATCCGGACATAAGGCCAAAGGTAGACCAAAAAAGGTGAATAGAAAACGTCAAGATAGTCTTGAACAAACATGGACTTAATGCAACCAAGGCGACACATCTGGCATTGGAACGACAGCTAAAGCTCCCACCCCTACGCTTACCGACAAGTGTGAATACGATCAATCATCATTGGGACCGATAATATATGTGTGTGTAATATATAAATATACATATATATATATATATATATATAGGGTAGCCGGGGGTAAAGATACGCTGGGGGCAAAGATTCGCAGTCCTATATGAGACATACCTAGCTATAGACAGATACAGTTATGAATAGAAGATAAATAAAGATACATACAGGTATCAAACGATATCATTATACTCTAGGTAGACTCATTGGGGCACTTTCTTCCCGGCAGATGTCTAAGGGTTTGCATGCTAATGGTTCTTGTTGTTTGTTGGCTGAATACGCTTCTCATTCTACACCGCGGGCGTATATAGTCCCACATAATTTTCTCCCCATCTCAGCCCAGATGTTTGATGACAGAGCATCAAGCAGGCGCTCGTGAAAGTTTAATGTACGTTAAGTACGTCCATTTTGGACTTTGTATATGCAGGTCATTACACCACGCAGGTGCTTTGGTTAAAAAGGCTATTGACTGCCAAGAGCTACCTTCTCACGGTTAAAGAGATTACTTAATATGCCAAACCCATAATATGAGAAGATTAATTCGCTTTATCGTTAACATGAAAAATGTGTTGTTACTCAATGTTTCACTGCTAAGGTATGAAAGGTAAGCTTAGCTGTAGAAATGAAAGGGAAGAGAGAAGTTTAGCTTCAGGAATGAAAATGAAGAGGGGAATTTAGATGCAGGAATGAAAGGGAAGAAGGGAATTTAGTTGCAGGAATGAAAGGGAAGAGGGGAATTTAGATGCAGAAATGAAAGGGAAGAGGGGAATTTAGTTGCAGGAATGAAAGGGAAGAGGGAAATTTAGTTGCAGGAATGAAAGGGAAGAGGGGAATTTAGTTGCAGGAATGAAAGGGAAGAGGCGAATAAAGCAGTATAAATGAAAGGTAAACGGGGAATTTAGCTGCAGGAAAGAATGGAAGGCTGGAAATTTAGCTGATAAATGACAGGTAAGAAGGACATTTAGCTGTAAGAATGAAAAGGAAGTTTAGATGTAGAAATGAAAGGAAAGAGGGGAATTCAACTGTAGGAATGAAAGAGAAATTTAGCTGTAAGAATTAAAGAAAGATGGGAATTTAGGTATAGAAACGAAAGGGAATAGGGGAATTTAGTTGTTAGAGTGAAAGTTGAGCGGAGAATTTAGCTGTAGGAATGAAAGGTAAAAGGGGAATTTTACTGGAGGAATAAAGCTCACTTTATCATAACAGTCACAGCGACGTGTGTATTGTAGATTTTGTTAAATTTTACCACCGAATTATTAGAATCATTATGTGATTTGAATCCTTGTCGTCTCATATGTGAAAGGGGCGGGGGTGTGGTTTGTCAGTCGGTTCCTCAATAAGAATTGTTCACAGTTCACTTCGTTTTCAACATAAGTATTCAATGGACAAGTCTGTATGTGTTTTGCTCCAATTCTCAATAAATTCATCGAGTGTAATTGCTCACAATATAGCATCTTAAGTTCATTACAGGATAATATAATGTGTTTATCATTTAACACCCCCCCCCACCCGAACCTAAGTAAATTTGTGCTGAAAAGGGGGCATGTTTTTATCTGATTTTTCCGGAAAACAATGTTCAGTGACACAATTAATTGATATAGCACAAGAAATGTGTGGATGTCAACTTTAGTCAACCCTCTCTCCCCTCACTCGTCAACAGTTGTCAAACTTTTTCCGCATACCTCCCCCCCCCCCCCATAATTGTTGACGTAATTTTTTTACAACGAATAATCGATAATAGGCTACTATATTAGCAAAACTGTAATCCAACATACCCAAAATTGGAAACAGTACTGAAGTTTTGTTAATCCCTTCTTCTTCTTCTTCTTTCGTTCACTTGAAACATGTCTATATCTGTAATTCTGTCTCCTTAATAAAACTCAAAATGACAATCAATACAAGGTAACTGCGTGAAACGTAACAACAACTAGACTTACGTAAAACACAGGTTTATATATCGTCTCAATGGGACACCATAGACTATATCTAAAACTAGTGGGAAATGATGGGCCATAAAAATTACAATACACAAATCATATTCAACGTTTCAACCAAAAGGTCTTTATCAAGACACAAACAAAACATTAAAAGACGACGAATAGAAAAATTATCACAACGTCCAACGGAAATATGGAAATGATATGCCGGAAGGTCAGAAAGTACATAAAAACGTAAATATATGTGGAAACGATTTGACGATTTGATGAGACGATTTTCTAGAGCATACCTAGATCTATCATCGGTGGTGCAAGATCTGATGGCGGTGACCTGAATATCCAAAGCACCATGATGACCATCGCCGTTGAAGTGTGTGGCCACAGGAGTGGGTGTTCTGTGCTTGATGGCATGAAGATGGTTACAAAAGCGATCGCTCAATCGTAGGCCGGTTTACCCGATGTACTGTTTGCCACAGCGTTTACATATGATCACGTAAATGACATTACGGGATTCACATGTAAAGGCCTCATCGATGGAGAAAGTGGCCTTGGGAAATGAAATGGAGCGCATCTGAACCACATAAGGACATGTAAAGCAACGGACACGTTGGTAGGTCAGTTGGTTCGGTAGGACACTATCAATTTCAGGTAGGTCTGTAAGTTGTCTACGGAGTCGTTTAGCTTGATGGATAAAGCTGCTTCTTTTCAGTCGCCGCATTGCTAGATTTTGGAATCTTTCCTTCATTGGATGACTTGGCATACACTGAAACTTTTCTGCTTGAATTAGTACTTTTGTGTCTCTGTGTTCGCCAAGTGTTTGCATTCTTCCCATTTTCTGCATCTCTGCTATGGGTGTTGATTTCATTGCTCCCAACATTATTCTAAGTGCCTGGTTTTGCACTTTATCTAGATCTTGTAATGTGGTGTTTGATGCAGGACACCACGCAGCTGAACCGTATTCCAGGTGTGGTCTTATGCCTTGCTGGTAAACTTTACTGAGTATATTTCCACTGGCTCCCCATGTGGTTCCACTTAGTTTTCTCAGGATAGCTAACTTCGTCCTGGCTTTTGTTGTTGCTTTGTTTATGTGCTGCTTCCATGTCAGCTTATCATCAAAAGTAACTCCGAGGTATGTGGGTTGTTTGTCTTCTTTCAAGAGCTCTCCATCTATCTTGATATGACCAGCTTTTTGTTTTGGTGAGAGAGTAAAGAGTGTAGTGCTGCACTTATCTGTGTTAATGCTGACGCACCATCTATTTGCCCATAAGGTTAGGGTTAATCACTTGAAACGCATAGTAAAATACACACACGTCGACGTTTCAAGCAAATGGCCATTAATTTTTTTTTAAACACAATATAGTACACAACGAATAATGGGCGGTACTGTCAATTATTATAACAGAGCTCATGAGAACGGAGCTCATGAAAATCACCTATAAACATAGATTGATCGTATAAAATCGTATTGAAAATCAGTTAAACATAGATTTATCAAACGATAAGAACATTTATAAAATCATGGTTACAGATAGATTCATCGAATCGTTACACTTGTAAATAGAATTTGAATAAATCATGATACTGCTACACTGAAACTGAACAAATTATAATATTGCTACACCAAATCTGAACACATTATGACATTGTTGCACAAAACTGAACAAACTATGACACTTATACATTTAGACTGAACATACTATGACACTTCTAACACCAAACCTTAACAAATTATGACACTGCTATACTAAAACATAACAAATTTTGATACTATTAAACCTAAACTTAACCCAAAAATATAACCAGGGTCATAAATATGATTAGGCCCTTTTAAATATGATTAAAACTTTAAGGAGGGGGTTTTATCTAATATAAGGGTTTTTGTCAATTTCACTATTTGACAGGATATGTGAAGACATTTTTGTAATAAAATCGCTAAGGGAAGAGTTCTTACCGACGTTTTTGCTACGTTCCTAGTACTAAAAGAAAAGTCATGTTCGGAATTGCTAACAGGGGGTTTGAACACCCAACCCCTACCCCTCTACCTACTGACCTGAACTTATGACACTGTCACACTAAAACTCAACAAATTATGGCACTACTGCACTAAAATTGCACAAATTATGACACTTCTACATTTAAACTGAACAAATAGTGACAATTTTAACATAAGACTGAACAAACAGTGTCACGGTTAAAATGAGTATGAAGAAATTGTGATATTGTTAAACATATATTGGGAAATTCGTGATGCTGTTAAAATAGTACATTGCTCTTCTGCGTTCTCACTAAAACTGCTGCAGATTAGCAGGACGTATTACAGAAAAAACAATACATTTCTTTTATGGTTTATAGGTTAGCAGCGATATATATGCCTTTCGACCGGACAAATATGACTTAAACATGGCTCTTTGTAACTTTGACCTGTAGGATGGAATAGCCCTCTCCACGCAAATCTCTCCTTAGTCACCTCCTACGACATGTATGGCAGGCCACACTGTTGATATTCCTTGGCACCCCAATTGGGTCCGATAACGCACAAGAGAAAATAAATTATTCAAATCGTGACACCGTTGAACATTCAATATTCAAACCGCGACACTGTTAACCAAACATACGAGTATTGCTAAAATCATAGCACTGCTGAAACAAAGATCGTGAAAATTGTGATTATAACACATCGATAAAGAAAGGTGACATTTTATACGTAGTGTTTCTTCGTATATTCGTGCCACGTTGTAGCTGCATTGTTTGTCAATGTCTACATTGTTTATATGTAAATTAAATGTACATTGTCTGCTTAAAAACGTTCGTTACTTGTCGGTCGATTGTCTTTTTTTTAATACATTAAAAACAGGTATGTGTTAGGCAAATGTGGTCTCATCACGCGATAACTTTTGAAACTTTTGTAATGTTATGTTCACAACCATGCACTTTCTGTTATAGTTTGCGCCTCTTTCGTGTCGTCACAGAAATCTCACGTCAAAAGCAGACGACACTACGCTAAACTAACATGGCTAATGCAATCGCAGATTTGTATTTACTGAGCTCGCAAAAATGCTCCCCAAAAAAGCTAAAAATTTAATACCAATCCTAACCGACCCCTCCCCCCCTCGTGACACCCCAACAACTAACTAATCCCCCCTTCCCAAAAACCACAAATACGTTGTCTCTCCCCCAATCTCCTCCTGTTGAGTTTCGTACACTAACGTCTGCTACATTTTTTTTTGTGAAACTATATTTAGTTCCGTAAAAAAAATAGGCCGCATCTGCTTAACAAGAACCGAAAAACATGGGTTAGATGACATGGTCTTTCACGAATATCATACAAATGTTATTATTATTGAGGTGGCACATTCATTTCATGGCATTGCCTTCTTTATGGATGTTCTGTACACACAGAAAACAACATATCACGAAAAGCTGCTGTAGCAACACTAAGAGAAACCACAATTACTAACACAAGGAAAAGCTGGCATGACAAAACAGAGAATGTAAAACTTTGACAAAGAAGAAAAAAAACTATAAACAGTCAAACATTTCCAAAAGATGAGACACATATCTTGGAGTCACTTTTGACTCAATACTTACATGGAAACATCACATCGACAAGTGTCAAACAAAATGTATAATTAGGACAACACTCGTAAAAAAAATTGGCTGCAGCAGATTGGGGTACAAATAGGAAAAATTTAAGTAGAGTATACACAGGATACGTAAGACCAGCTTTGGAATATGAAATGTCAGCATGGCTCAGCATATATATACTGTGACTCCATTTACACATGACCGACGTCAGATAAAATAAGACCCATAAGCTAACACAGAACCTAGTCATCACTCTTGGCTGATCAAACCGATTCGTAACTTTCAATGGCTATCTATAGAAGGTGACCAATGAACAATAGCGGATCAGTCGATTCAGCCATGAGTTGTGACCAATCAGCCATGAATTAGCCCATATATTTTATTTTAACTAAAGACGGTCATGACTTGCACCAAGTTGTATCTTTTCCGTGGAGAAACGAGTTGTGCGGATAGAATGGGTCGGTGCTGTGCAACATGGACAACACCAGCCTTCCTTATTGTTATGTCCAGTCATGCGCCTTGGAAAGGGCATTCTAGTTTCATCTCACAGCGTTGTCACAAAACACGGAACAACAATTACTAGTTACAATGTAGCTGCTCACAATGGCGTAAACATAGTCTCTTAAACAGTGATTCTCATATTTAAGCAGATTAGCAGGATGTAATTTGGAGAATGAAATAGTGTATGTTGTGTCATAATGTACAGCTGCGATATCTGGGCCTTGACACAGACTACTTCTGTATGACTTATGGGTCACGTAGCAGAGAAATGACACCGTGGTTTATTTCGATGGCTGGAGCATTCCATTGATAATTTATTGGTTAGCCATCGTTCGTCGTAATTAAACTCGACAGTTCCAAGTCAATAAGTTGCTATCCCGCCAGTTATCTTCCTGACTGGGTTCTTGGTACTCAAATCCTCACTGACTAATATCAATATGCACTCAGCTCCATCCAATACTTGCATATATTTCTTCATAGCTTAGACTCGCATTTTTATTTACGATCCCCTTAATTTTCTTTGGTTCATTTCTCTAACTTTCAGCTTAGCGATCCAACTGACCCAAGTCTCAAAGTTGTTCATTGCTTAATTTGCAACAAATGGCTTGTGTGCTGACAATGAAGGAAGTTACAATTACTCACGGATAAAAAAAATGTAAACACACACACACATACCAATCAATAACGGTTACTCTAGACATGTCCTTCTCCAAATAGTCCTGCCCGCATACCCCAAACAGCACCCCTTATTTTATCTGATCCATCTGTTTCGGTGTTTTTCATTAGCTGGCGACATAAAATATGCACAAATTTATCAATGATCGAATGCATCAGTCAAGGTAAGTGACGCTGTTTGGAATATGCGCGCAGAAAATTTCTAGTGAAGGATTTGCTCTGCTTGATGCATTCATTCTCTGTAGATTACGATGTGATTAAGCACGTTCTGCCAATTTCAGTCCAGAGAACAATCTTGTTGCTGGAACCAAACACCGTTTAAAATATGTCATTAGATGTGTGTATGGAAGTACTATTTAATTGTGGGGAATCCCTCAACGAAGTTGTGTCATGCACTTTAAACAGGGTCGTAGATCCACTTTGGTAAACAGGGGATGTTATTGCTAAGAAATGTCTTTACTTCATTTCGGAGCACACAATTTTTGTTTAAGTTGCATGTGGTGGGCTGCATTGGTATGTATTACTAGATATAGTATTTGTGCCGTGTGTTGCAAGGGCATCGAAATGGGAGCACAGAACATCAAAGAATAGTGTGATCTGTCATATATGTCGAAAGAGCGACTCGCGAGGTTTGAGAGTTTGGAGGTTATAATCCCGATAGATCAAAATGACAAGAAACAATGCTGAAGTCGGGCGTGTTAGGCCAAAAGACAATTCTTAGTTGGTTGGTTGGTTGCTGATCCAGCGGTCCATGTGCTCATGCCCTTTGACCTAATGTCATTAGATGGCATTATATTGCTGGGAAGTCTGTGTATTTTCGGCCCACCCCGGGACAGAACCAGAGAATAACTATCACACCTCCGGGAAGGTAGGTCTCAACCTATGCACTGCTCCTAGCCACTGTAGCCAAGATAGGGTTTACTGTGCTCATTCCCCGCCACCAATCGACTACTGGTTATGCCGAACTTCTCTATTGCTCCAGGCATGCAACCAAATGTTCAAGTCAAAAGGATTGTCACGTCCTGAGTCACTGCCTCTATGATGGGCCTCAGCCATAGGAAAAACAGTGATGTCAGTTTCCTCCTTCTCGGTGCTGCACAGTACATCTCTGGCTCCCTCCCAACCACAGAGGGTGCATACATATATATTCAGGCAAACATGAAAGACATTTCAACAACAAAACAAAATCATAACTGTATAGATGACATGCCATGAAGCTTCTATAAGAAGATAACCTCAATATAACGGCATGTCATTCACTAAGGTTTTCTGTTGCATGGATGGTATGTCTAGTGGGCCATTGGTGAGACCCACAGGCGCAACCACATGCGTGGCAATTCTTAGTAAAGCTGTAATCCAAGATACAATGAATTCCATTCTCATAACTACCTCCTGATAGCTGGCAGGAGTTTTAGGTGTGAACACAGAAAAGAAGACATAGTCTATTATAGTCCAGAATAGGGAGGTTATTGAACTCCACAATTACCAAACCACTCCCCTATCTACGGTATAACATTTCAAAGTAGCATTAACCTATCATTGTTCATTCGACGTTAATTTCCTCGTGAATAATTCATTAGACCACGTGACATGCTGCCATTGTTTGGTATCTGTTGCTGTTATCAGGTTGTAACTTACACTGAAGGATGTGTTTACTGCTGGAATGTCCTTTTCATCTCGTGAATCGGGTATCGGTAATAGTTAACACAGTTCCAACACTGAAAGTTGAACGATTGTGTGCAAGTTGTATGAATGTCTATGTGTGTATACATTATTTGTATGCTGGGAGTATGTGTGAATGTGTTTGTGTATTAGGTATACACGGTGGGGTTTTTTAATGAAAAAAAGGTTGGTATACACTTGGATTGTGAAAAGCACTTTATGGCTAGCGGTTAGCCTGAGATCCTTACGCTTGATTTGTACTAACGAAGCGATATTCCTTTGTCAATACAAGACTTGTGTATGGAAGTACTAATTAAGTGTGTGGAATCCCTCCGCGCAGTTGCGTCATGCACTTTCAGCAGGGTCGCTTTGCTAAACGAAGGATGTGGTTCCTAGAGAATATCAAAATTGGGAGTAGCCAGAGGGGAGGGAAGGAAATGTATTTTTAAAAGAAATTCCCGAAGATAACGCAATCGACACCTGACCTGGACTTCCACATGCACTGGGATGGCTGCTGGGACGGAGGGCAGAGCACTTATGGGAGTGCCCCAAGCTGTGATGCTAGTTTCTAATCAAGAATCAAGATATGTGTGCTAAATTGGGATTCATAGGTAAAATTACTCAGTTTTTATTAAATGTGACAATCCGATATTTCTAAACGGGAAACTAGCCTTGTTATCAACTGTAGACCAGGGAAAAAGTGGGCGATATCAGCTATAAAGCCAGAACCCGATAGGGTATGCATATATTGTGAGTCACTGTCCTTGATCAGCACAAAATGACAAAGTAATATATCTGATAAACATTCTGAATGTTTCACGGTATGATTTTTGCTTTTATGGACATGACATTTTCTTTCGGTTGATACTCAGAATAAAAAAAGCACAGAAAAAAGGTGAGAATACGACGTATCCCTTCCTACCCCCAGAAAAAAAGCACTGGGTATACATATATGCGCTGTGCATATTTTTTGTTAAATAAAAAGTACCTCTTATGGTCAGTTACTTTCTTTCTAACCCGCAGTTATTTGTCTGACTTGGTTATATTTCTTCTTTGTTTGTTTATACGGCCACGGACTTCGTTATATTTCTTCTTTGTTCGTTTATACGGCCACGTATAAATGTAGTGGTCTGTCTCAGGCTTGTCACATCGCCATACAGCTTTTTTTCCTTCTGGTGGGTCTAAGTTGTACACATCACCGTCCTATTTATTTCATAAAGGCGACACACTTGAAGCACATGTTCTACTGTATGATTGTCTTCTCCACAAGCCGTGATCACGATAGTGCTATTGATCTGACGACGGTGTCTAACAATACAGATTTAATTTGTAGATGGAATGTGTTGCGATAGCACGGCAACGACGGCCTCCCACGTGTTACATTTGTAGAGAAAGAGAGATGTATATAACTCAAGTCCAAAGTCAGGTCCTTCCATTGCGATCGCTCATGGTCTAATATCATGTGCACAATTTTGAAAATAAATACGCAAGCCTCAGAACAATGAGAACAGTAATTGGCATCAGAACCTTCGTGAAACAACGAGGTACACGATGCATGGAACAAGAAGTGGCAAGCAGTGTCACAGTGGCAAAAAACAAGAAAAATAGAACCAGTCCTGCCAAATTGTATCCTACAACTGAAGAAATCAAAGATGACACAGTCAAGCAGTTCAAAGAGATTGCTAAATCTGCAATGAAGACTAGATGAAATGATTTTTTTTTCTAGTTATTACAAATGAGAAGTCACTAAAGCTATTTTGGCGCCTGCGCAAATCCATGAATGGTCCGTTATAACGCAGATGCATTCCCAATTTTAAGAGCACATATCTCACCTAACATGTATGACCTTTTTGCGTCTTGCATACGACCATTAAACAAAATGAAGATTTTCGCATTTTCTCATGGATGGAGACTCATGATAGACACGCTAAGTTGAAAAGTGATCCATCGTAATGGGTGTGGATAAAAACGTCACCTGCTGCATCGGTCGCAAGTGCATGTTTCAGAAGCGCTGCGAAGAAGATTTCGAAAAGGGTGGGGGATTGACGCACCCGTGCTTTACTCCAGTCTTTACTGAAAAGCTGTCAGATATATTGCCCTCGAACGATGCCTTATTGTGCGCATATCGTCATGAAAGGAAGTAATCAAGTCTTGTAGTTTCGGTTGATGCAAAAAGTGGTAAAGTGGTGTAGTTGAGTGCGGTATAGGCATTGATCTATGAGAAATCCAGAGAATGGTATATAAATATATAAATAAATGGCTTGGTTGTTGATCACGCGCGAAATACTTGGGCCTTCACAGTACGTGGAAGACCATCATAGTGGAGAGTGGTGAATTTGCCGTGATTACAAGCAGCATTACTGTGAAGATTATGTCAGTGAGCAATACCTTTAACTGGACGTGTACATAGACGATAACACATGTCTGCATCATTGGTGACTCGATGCGCATGATCACGAAAATACAAATGAGTTGAATTCAAGAGCACCCCCACCCCCCTCGAGTGTCTTGAGGCACTCGAGTGTTCGAAGTTAGAATGTATCAAATTCATTTTCGTGCTTGGCTATGTGAATATTCAAGGCAACGAAAGCACGGATCGACTGACGTGAGTTGCTACTGTGGCTACTGTGTCTGTGGGTCGAACAATGTATCGTCCGGACATTTTGAACTCCTTACAAGAAACAACACAGGCAAAAGAAATTATTATGTGTGAGGATTCCTTTTCTATGTCCAGAATAAAGGGACTGATGTTGAAATGTGGTGTTGCTAGAAATAAACATTACTGTGGGTTTTGAATAATGTCAATAAACACAACTAGAACGGTCAATCAGCTTGTATTGGTGGATATATTCATGGGGAGATTGGAGCACCTATGGATGTAACTGGAGTGCAGTGATAATAAGTCGACAATTAATACACAGGTCTAAGTTCAGCATTTGTATATGTGAAGAGCATGACCGTATGGTTAGAATGCCGTTCTCAGACCCTCGAGGTCCCGGGTTCATTCCACGGTTGGGACAGGGTTTATCTTTCGGAGGTACAATCACAATCCTTCTGCACATATCGCGGCGTCTGCTATGGCAAAGCGACCTTTATTTCCACAGTCCATAGGAAGCCTTCCGCACCCCTTCACATGTAAACATGTAAACATGTACGTACGTATATGTGGTCTTCCTGTCTGTTCTAAAGATTATAACCAGGTCTCTTTTTGTCAGTGAATAGTACTAGTCTCTATTATCATTTTATGTATGTTTTTTTCGCTGAAGTTGTTTCATTGACAATTTTTACTTCATCTTAATCTGCACTGTCTTAAATTTGTCTTTTTTCATCCTATTTGGCCAGTTTTATACGTATATATTTTCGTATATAACTTTCAAATATAACAAATAACCTTCAAATATATATATATATAACAAATAACCTTCCCATTTTCGTAAATTCTGCAGTGGCCTGAATCTACAATACTTTGTCATTGTCGACACTGTTCCTAACTTTCATCATTGCCCCTCAGTGGCTATCCAGCTCATGGCTTCCTAAATGTTGTTATGTTATGAACATTAAAAACATATGGAGGTCGTGGTTCATGTAGTTCTGCCATCACGACATCCGTTCCTTGGTAAGCTTTGCATGCATGTGGTTATGTGTGTATGTACGTATTGTGACACATTATTATACAACACACACACGCATATATATATATATATATATATATATATATATATATATATATATATATATATATATATATATATATATATATATATATATATATATATATATATATATATATATATATATATATATCGCTGCGCTGATATATCAATTTCTGACCTACGAGTGTGATCAAAACTGTACACTAGAAAACATTTCATTGTATAAGTGTAACTTTTTATTGACCACTTCTTTACTCATCGGAAGTCGTATTTTCCAAAGCATTGGATTTGGCATGTGACTATGAGTTGTCTTTGTCAATGGAAGGCAAGTGTATACTTTGAAGGCTGCCTGTTCTCTCGATATTGCCGTATTCATGTGTGTTTTCTATGTGCTTGCTCATGTTAGTGATGTTATTACTTAGCATAGCGCTGCTGTTGGTACGAGATAGAGATTTTATAACTGCATCCGTTTTGATTGTAGAGGATTTCCTAGATAGATTGATGTTAGTTTTATTTTCATTCAGCGATAGATCGGAATGCGATTTCACATCGAGATTTAGCGTGCTCTCATTTGTAAGAGATGGCCTCTTGTACAAGTTTAATCGAGAATTACCCTTTATTAATCTACCTGGATGCACCTCATTTCTTTCACTGGGCTTATCGGTTGCAACAATCGATTGTCTCCTGCTTCGTGTTCCAGTCTTCCGATCCATTGTTCTACCACGAAAGAAAATGTCATTAATTCTTTGATGTCTTAGGTTGGAAGAAACTCCGTGATCGTACCTTGGACACTGACTACTAATATTTTTCACAACATGCTTCCAAATCTCGTTTGGCATTAATCGAGGAGTAATAGTGTGGTTCAGATCTCTTTCTCTACCCCATCTCTCTCTTTCTAAAAACTTAAACGCTTCGGCTGCTGGTATAAGCCCCTCTGAGTTCTTTAAGTTCGGGTCTTGTGGGTATAAAGTGTCTTCTTCCTCAATGTTCAAATCCATAACGTCAACATTCATACGACTTCTTGCGGCGCCACGAACATTTGTAGAATCTGTTTTTGCTATACCTTTTTTATTTCCAGCTGTGTTGTCGTTATTGAGTTTTGAGTCAGATACTATCGGTGGAGGTGGTGTAGTGAATCTGTAAAATCTTTTCTTTGTTGGAAGATGGTGGATATAGCAGCGACGGCAAATTGGATCTTCGTTCTTGGCTGCCAAGTAGTTCTTTTTCTGACGTTGCTGAAAATACATGCAGAAAATATCCGAGTTTATTTGAAATGTTCAACAATTATGTATACATGTATTCTATTATCTGACATTCTACAATAAATAATTCTTCACATTCTGCGATCGCTCTCATTCTCCTACTGGTTAGCAGATTGTGGTCTGGAGAGAGAACTGTGTCGTAGTTTACAGCTTTTTACAGAAATTTATAACAATAAAATAAAAGATTTTAAAAAAAATTGTGTTTTCTTAATGTTGCAACTGTCAATATTTTGATTTGACGTTGTTTTTTTTCTCCTATATTTTCATGCAATTTCGTATACTTTCATTGTTTTATGTTTTCTAATCTCTTTTTACAATATGTGTCAGTTTTCATTATATAAATCTATGCAACATTTCGCAATTTTTTGGTTTTCATTTATGTTTGTCTGTCCATATTTTGATAAAGACATTTTGTTGTATTCCGTATATTTGCTAAACGTAAAACTGTTATTCAACGATGTTATGTTAGTATGTGCTAGTATTGACATCTTCAAATTGCTGCACACTTCCCTACTTCAGAATTTCCGTTGCTCATAAAAACGTGTTGGTAACGTATTTCTTCAGGGTATCCGTCAATGTATAACAAGTTTAATTAGCACATTAACGTCACTCGAAACGTCTACATTGCTGATATATTTTAAGAAATGTATTGGCAATGGTGCTGGGTGCATTATGGGTGCTTAAAAATACAACACTATTTAAAGAAGCACCGTCTATAGAGCAGTGCTTCTCAACCTTTTTGAGGTCGAGGTCACCATTTTTTTTATAAGACCAGTACCTGAACCATAACAATTATATATACTCATAAATAAATTTATAATTCAAGTAGAGGCTCTCACGGTCAGGTAGACGTATTGCAGCAGTCTGATGCAGGGGTTGAGAAACACTGAAATATGTTTCAATTATTTTAGTATATATGGCTACGGTAAGGAGCAATTTAAAAATAAATTAGTGCAGTTTTCAAATGAAATAAGTGATATTTCGACCAAAGCGTCTTATCAAAATATGGACACTCATCATCATGTGACATACTCTTTCCAGAACATGGTCTTCTTTATGGATTCTCTGAACACTGCGCGATTCTGTGTGAGTCGACCTGCCGAAGCTAGAGACATGTTTAAGTAATCTGATATATCACTGCACCACTGCACAGTTGCCCTTCCGCTTTTGCCGTTAATTCTGCCTTTAGCCATTAACCGTTCCATGCTGTCGTGTCTCTTTATATGATCCCCCCCAAAAAAACACATTCTTGCTAAGATGTTGTTAAGAAGCCAGCCCTCTTCGACGTTTATTAATCTTAACACTTCTTGATTTGTCTTTTTAGCTGTCCATTGTATACGTAAAATTCTTCTGTAGCATCTCATTTCGAAAGCAGCGATTCTATTTGTTATTGTTTTATTTAATGACCATACCTCAAAATCGTCTATTGCCACTGGAAATACGATGCACGTTCGGATTATACATAGTCTGGCTATGGTGCTGGCACCTTGTCAAAAAATTTTCATTTGCGCAAGTTTCAATTTCACTATTGCAATTCTCTTGATTCCGACAGCGCAGTCTCCTGTGCTATTTATGTTGTTTGTGCTCATATACTGGAAATTTGTTACGCCCTCTAGTTCAAAATTATCAATTATCTTTGGTTGTACTTTCACTTTATCCGTTGTCATAATTTTGTGGGTTTTTTCAATATTTAAGTACATGTTTTTAGGCTTCACTGTATTCTTTTGTTGATAGTAACATTTGCTTTAGACTATCTCCGTTTGTTGTTAAGAGAGCTGTGTCGTCAGATTATCTGATTTCTGTGATCTGCTGACCGCTGATGGCAAGAGGTTGGAAGTCAAAATATATCATGTCATTTTTGTTACGTTTCGCATTATGTTTTCAGCGTAGATATTGAACAGGTACGATGATAGTGTACGTCTTTGTCTAACTCCTTTATGTACGTTATTCACTTTTGCCGTCCACTTTTATTGCTGTCTCTTGTTCGTGGTACATCATTGCGATTAAATATATGAGATGTTTTGGAAATCCCATGTCAACCATAATTTTCCATAATTTGTGATGTCGTACACAATCGAACGCCTTGGTGTAGTTGATCAAACATGCGTGTATGTCTATATTTAATTCCTGCTTTTTTAAAATAATGATTCTCGTGTTTAAGATATGGTCTCTGGTGCCTCTGACGGTTCTAAAACCTGCCTATGTCTCATCAACTTCTGTTTCTATCTTATTTTGCATTCTCTTCATTATGATTTGTGATCGTATTTTACTAGCTTGAATTATAAAAGTCAAGTTCTATAGTTGGTGCATAATTGTGGGTTGCCATTTTTTGATAAAGGGATATCAACTGATCTTTTCCAGTCCTTTGGCCATATACTAATTTTCTAGATCTTGCAACAGAGGCTATGGCACATAAGGTCACTTTCTTCTCCGCCTGCCTGGATAATTTCTATTGTTATCTCATCGCATCCCGGGGATTTGGCTTCTTTAAAATTGTGTATTGCGTTCCTGGCAGACTACGAACTTCTTTATTTGAAGCGGCCAGATATTTTTGTCCAAATAGTCAAGCAAAATGAATTAAACAGGTTACTAAAACACTTACCTTGCCTATTAATAAAAAATATATTTAAAAAAGTATATATAAAAAAAACATACAATAAAACTAATCAGGACAATTCTCCACGTATCGGCTCAAATTGAACCTTTTTCAACAAAATAAAAAACAACAAAATAAAAACAACAAAATAAAAAACATAATAGATGACTAGATTTCATCAAGCCCCGTCTCCATAGCGCAGAGATATTAGATGCGTTGCCATCCCTGCGCTATGGAGACAGGGCTTGATGAAATCTAGTCATCTATTTTGTTTATTATTTTGTTGTTTTCTGTTGTTTGTCTCTTGAAAAAGGTTCAATTTGAGCCGATACGTGGAGAATTGTCCTGTTTAGTTTTATTGTATGTTTTTTATATATACTTTTTTAAATATATTTTTATTAATAGGCAAGGTAAGTGTTTTAGTAACCTGTTTAATTCATTTTGCTTGACTATTTGTTCATTAGGTAACTGCGGCACCATCCACTTTGTCGGACACCCTCTGACCATTTGGTTATTTATATTTTTGTCCAACAGTGCTCATATGCCTTATTTTTAAAGTAAATAGTGGATATAATCAGGAATTTAGTTTTGTTTCACTGAACGCCAATACTTGATGATGAATTATATCTATTCAATTTACATATAAAATACCATACTCACAGTTATGAAAACTAAAGTCATATTGAGACGAATTAATTGTAATGATCTAATGTGCAAACGTTTGTTTTTGATGAATGAACTACATTTTTAAAATTTCCCTCTAGTTATTTGTAAAATGTTAGAGGAAATAGAGCTTTTGAAATAATGTCTGCCTTTAAACATCAATTCGCGCGCAAACATCACAAACATCACAAACTTCATTAGTACAAAATGTCACAGAATTTCATGTAGTAATGTTTATAAGCAGCTGTGAACTTTGCTTCCTTCAAATTCGGGCGATGTCAGTTTCTACATAGCAGCTCGTGTCACAAATGTTAGTAGTACAATTATCGTTAAATTATATTTTAAACATCCATTATTAAACAAATCAATATATTATTACACCAAAAACAACCATTCAGATGTAAGTTTGTTATACTTGCAGATGATTTCTGAAGCACGTTTATTTTTTATCTTTCCGAGTACTGGAAGTTATAGGTGGTATGACAATTGGATGGGGGGAGGGATAATGGATATGAATCTACTTTCAGAACATGATCCTTTCGAGGACTATCATGCTTAACTTTTAATTAGTCAGTGAATGTACGAAACACAGTTATATAACAAGGAGATAAATGTTTTGGCCAACCACTTGATTTTGTAGGTGATCAGTTGCTTCGTGGAATACATTTTTCCCATTTTTCCATATAATTCTAAATATTCCTTGGTTTTATTGTAGTCCGGCTTGCATCATGGAATACATCACATTCTATACATTTTAAAGGCATAAACGGAAGTTTAAATATCTATACTTACTCGTATATGTGTGACTTAACACCCGTATAGTAATATGTGTGACTGAACACCCGTTATAAGAGAAACAACATATAGGTGCAGTAATATGTGCGACTGAACACCCGTTATAAGAGAAACAACATATAGGGGCAGTAATATGTGTGACTGAACACCCGTTATAAGAGAAACAACATATAGGGGCAGTAATATGTGCGACTGAACACCCGTTATAAGAGAAACAACATATAGGGGCAGTAATATGTGTGACTGAACACCCGTTATAAGAGAAACAACATATAGGGGCAGTAATATGTGCGACTGAACACCCGTTATAAGAGAAACAACATATAGGGGCAGTAATATGTGTGACTGAACACCCGTTATAAGAGAAACAACATATAGGTGCAGTAATATGTGCGACTGAACACCCGTTATAAGAGAAACAACATATAGGGGCAGTAATATGTGTGACTGAACACCCGTTATAAGAGAAACAACATATAGGGGCAGTAATATGTGCGACTGAACACCCGTTATAAGAGAAACAACATATAGGGGCAGTAATATGTGTGACTGAACACCCGTTATAAGAGAAACAACATATAGGTGCAGTAATATGTGCGACTGAACACCCGTTATAAGAGAAACAACATATAGGGGCAGTAATATGTGTGACTGAACACACGTTATAAGAGAAACAACATATAGGGGCAGTAATATGTGTGACTGAACACACGTTATAAGAGAAACAGAAAGTAGTTTTAAGTTCTCGTTTTCACAGTCCCGCTGAATTTCTCTTGTAACAGGACAGTGGTCTTACTAAATTTCCAGCCACTAGAGCGAGAATTGCCTTGTGTGACCGTTTTATTTTCGCCAATGGAGTGGCAGAAAGTAGTAAAGTATAAGTGTACTGTCTGTGAAGTCTACTTCTTCTATAAATGTCCCTACACTTTACAATGTTTGAGAAGTGTCCAACTTTTCGTATACATAACCTTACCCGTAACAAATGAACTGCGGTAGTGTTCTTCTCAAAGAACTCCTCTTCCAGATCTCGCATTCTGACAACAGTTGGAAGTGTCTGAGTGATGCGTGCCAGATCTCGTGCTACGCGATATTTCTCTAGCAGCAGGAATCGCTCTGCTTCTTGCCTGTAAAATATAGCATAGGTCAATATTTAGACAAAAGAAGTGATGAGGATGATGAGTTTGGTGCTTGTGGTGGATATCATGATGATGGTTATTACGATGATGATAATGGTGTTGATGATAGTGCTGATGATAGTGCTGATGATAAGGATAAAGTAATCCCTTCAGCTGTGAGCAAGTAGCTCCTGGTAGCGCATAGTTTTCAGACTAATGTTCGTTATCTCAAAGATATGGCTGTGGTGTAGGGTTTATGAGACATGTTTTTTTTCTGAAAAAAGGAAGGGAGCGTTCCAGTGCAGCAGTGTACCAGAATCGTCACGTCCTGCAAAGAGCGTAGCATATACTTCTGAGCTATCTATGTCATCCTTCTTCTGTCAGATTTGTTCACCCATCGGCAGTGATCGTACATCCCCAAATCTTCCTATAGTCGCCTCCTACAATATGCATGGAAGATTACAGTTTTGCTATTGTTTACTTCTCTTTCAGGCACGGTAATACACGGACAAACTTCATGAGAAAACATCGGACTACATTTATAGTAATTTACTGAAAAAGAAGGAGTGATATTTGCATTCCTTAGACAGAAAAGCCTGAAGAAGAAATATAAGGACAGATACACTGGAGAGATGGTTTTCATTAACTACGCTCTTATGATAGCCACGGACTTGCGTGATTTGATTGCTAAAGTACAGAATTCCGCGTAGGAAAATGCTGCAATTTGATCCATAACTGAATATGTTCTCGGTACACAGCTAATATATATTGATATTTCTGAACATTGTCTCACTAACTGCCGGTTTTGACTCCCTTTCCTTGATCGGTCTGGTGCCATTTCAAAGAAACGTGTCTATTTCATGGAATAGTTTATCCCTCTGAGTAGACGGCTTCTTCTTAAACCACACACTCTTCTTGGTATAAGATAAAGCTATAGAGAAACATTTGCATTGCACAGTGCCATAGATATGCTTTCGGTAAGAGGTGGGATGTTTTACCCCCCGAAAAAACATGTCTTTGTTTTCGTGGGGTATTTGGGGACCTTTACTTAGGAAAACCAGAAAAGGTGGATTTCACAGAAGAAATAAGTGACATTAAACTCAGCGAACATTTGCAAGAGAAAGTTAAAATGTTCAACCATTTTGGGAGCAAGTTAGCACAAAATGGTGATACAAATAAAGATGCAATTAACCTGAATAGTTCTTGCAGCAGGTTTATTTAATAAGCTTTTAAATATATGGTGCTCACAAGAGCGTATATTTTTAACAAACTTACAAAATTTAGATTGATCAATATGTGTACAATACCTGTTTTGATATATGGATGCGGAAGTTGAAAATCTAAACAAGCAATCATCATCTTCAGGTGCCATGTCGACTGGCATAGGCGAATATGGCTCTCCACGGCTCTCTATTTCCAGCATTATGTATCCCCATCGTTGTTGTTTCCCTGCGTACCAGGTTGTCAAACTGTCTAATATTTTCTCACGTTGTCGCTCTCTGTCTCTGTTACCTTCAATCCTTTCATGTTGTGATTATGTTCTCCAAACCTCCCTGTCTCATGAAGTGGGCAAAAAAATGAAGATTGTCGTTTTATAATATTATTGATTAAGCTCCGTTTCATATTTGACTCAACACCTCCATATTAGTTTTTCTGATACTCCATGGTTTTCTCGGCATTCCTCTGTAGAACCACATCTATATTGCCTCTAATTTCTCACTGTCATGTTTGTTTATTGTCCAAGACTCGCATCAATATGTTGGTATAGGCGTTATATAGCACTGAAGAACTCTCTTATCTCTAATGACAAGGTCATTAGACATATATTTTTCATTACACAGTATATTTTTCATTTTTCTGAATGTTGTTTTTGCCTGCCATATTCTGCTTCTTATTTCTGTTGAACTTCTTCCATCTGCTGTAATCGTTGTACCTTAATATTTGATTTGGTGGACCTGTTTTAATACTATTTAATTCACTTTGATCTTGCAAGGTGTGTTATTTTGTTTCTTTCAAATAATCATTACTTCTGTTTTCTTGATATTTCTCTTTAAGAAGAGGCATTTCTCTTTACTTTATGTGAGTACTACATTAATTAAATTTTGAAGATCTTTCTCATATTTCGCAATCAGAACAGTGTCATCCGCATATCTCAAATTATTTATGTTATGTCCTCCCACTGGTATTCCTGGTGTTAACGTGTATTTGTTTATCATTGTCGTTAACATGTAGGTGAGGACGTTGCTCTCTGTAACTCCAAATTCTCATATAGTGAACTTTATTTACCACATTCGTCAAATAAAGAAAAAAGCATAATATCAATTCTCAATGAAAATCTGACAGTCCAATAATTCTGGAATCTATCAATAATAGGCGTATCCAATATTCTGGAATCTTTCTACAAAATACTTGTATCCAATAACCTAGACTCTGTCAACAAAATATGTGTATCCAATTTTGCTGGAATCTTTCAACCAGACATGTGTATCCAATATTCTAGATCTTCAACCAAATATGCGTATCCAAATTTTGGCTGGAATCTTTCAACAAAAGAGGTGTATCCAGTATTCTAGAATCTATCAACAAAATATGTGTATCCAAATTCTGGATCTCCAACCAAATAAGCGTATCCAAAAGTATGGATCTATTCTGTAAATACAGAGTCTCCTTCTTCGGGCACCCGTCCGGCGCTGGCCCAAACTCTGACTCCCCAGTTCCGAGCACAACCGTGCACCTCAACTCCCAAAGCTCGAATCCCCGTTCCGAGCACGATACGTACTTAAAAGTGTCTGAATCTAATCCGGCGATCTCTCTGTGTTCTGTTACCGCCGGCAATGTTGACTGCGGTGTACAATTTGGGCGTGTTCGGCCCTTTTGTATTTCAAGTTGCCATTAACATTTTTGTACTGACGGGTCAAGATTCATTATGTGATATCAATCCCCGTTAATTGCTACCCTCTGCTTTCAGTGGTCCTAATGTGTCCCGGTCTGTCCACTTCTCTATTATACCCAAAAGGGTGTGTGAGACTCTCTACTCTCATATTACGGTACAATTCCCGAGAGGTTGGGAGTTCGGACATAGGTGATACTATTACACTGGGATATCAAATATTGCACGCATTATGTTTTCACTGTATAAAGAGAACAGGTCTGATGAAAGTATGCATCCCTGTCTCTTTACAAGCACAAGTACACAAGCAATAGACACTATTTTTTATCACGATCCCATAACTGTCAGAGTCTTAGAGGTACCACATTGGATGCATCAACACACAGTCATCCATCGATTTCTGTCTTCAGCGATAAGGGTGAGTGAGTGAAAATCAGGATCTGCCCAGTCCTTGGTGTTGTATGTCCATGATTACATTTTTGACCTCCTCTGTTTCTTCTACCTTCGACTGTAGTATCATTTTCGACAAGGAATCATGTCAACATACATAACCAAGTCATGCAGATTTTTGTTGTAAGAAATTAATCACCTTTGAAAACAAAGAATATTGAACATAAAATAGACTGTTTTTAAAACAAGCGACTCACTGATAAGAAAAACAAACCAAGAAGTTGTGTCAAGTTTTATAAGAAGATGACGTTGGAATTAAATCGGCCATGTACTTAAAGTGGATGAAAACAGACTTCCCAACCAAACCTTCATACGGAAGGCAGAGTTAAAAACAATAAGAAAAAAATAGGTCGCCTAAAAAAAACTCTGCGTAGAACAATCAACAAAGGGAGCTCAATATTGGGTATAAGCAGTACATAAGATCTACAACAACTTGCAACGAGGAGTTCGACATGG
This sequence comes from Meghimatium bilineatum, assembly GCA_034231615.1. NCBI lineage: Eukaryota > Metazoa > Mollusca > Gastropoda > Stylommatophora > Philomycidae > Meghimatium > Meghimatium bilineatum. The sequence goes on along the minus strand of CM067322.1, from coordinate 60,940,877 downwards.
AAATAAACAACTACACCTCTAAGTGTCATCTTTGGGGCTGTCCATAAATTTCAACAGTAAGGGAGGAGAGGCTGATCTGAAAAAGTTGTTGTCCAGGTGGAGAGGAGTTTGACAAAAGTTGACGTAAACAATAATGCTTTTCTACACCAATTAAAATGTTTGAATTTGAAGAAAAAACATTATTAATTTTATAATTCTGAAAAAAAGCAAATAATTGTTTTCGTACTTTTTCAACTAAAAATGTTTATGAGGTTATACTTTTTTTTCTAAACACAATTACGCTAGAGTGTCCCTGAATTATTGACAGTTGTTGACAAAGGAGATGGCGTCAAAAATTATCAAATAATCGCTGATATAATTTATGGGCGAACTGCCCAAAAGTAACTAATTGGGGGAGCTGTGTTTAGCTTACTGTCCAGTACTAAATGGCCTGTTCTGACTTTCGGAGGGGGGATTAAGAGAGTTAAACCATTTGAACCCCTCATATAACACCCACCCCCCTAATCCACGGGCTCGATATTAGACACAAAAATACATGAGCTCTATTGCTCGTAACTCAGGGATGTCGAATACACATTTTTATAGAATCATATTTCCCATTGCATACTTATATTTCAAAGTCATTGACATGCAAGTCAAATTAAATGTGATTCACATACACATTTTTAATTGTGAATCACGTGCACATTGAGTTAGATGTGATTAACTATTGTACAGTTTATAGAATATTGTGTTACAAAATATTAATATTTACTTGTATTTAGAGATAAGTTTCTGCTCCAATAGAAGTTTCGTGTTGAGTTGATTGTTAGCAACTCTGGTTCTCTCTAAAACTTCAGCGTCCAACCGACTGTATATGTCCGGTACACATGCGTTGTTGATTGGTGGAGCGTATGTGCTGTTAAGATCCATGTGCAAAGTTCCTAGTTAGACAGAAATGACAATACGAGTTTTAATTAAACTTGGTTTACGGGAGGGTAGAGAATGGGGTAAATAAGTATTGTGACAATGAAAACGTGGTAACCAAAACACAAGAAGATCAATACAAAAATTAAGACGGCAGAGGAATAACAAAAGAAAATTCAGAAGGAAGAAGGACATAAAACATAAGATGAAGGAGAAATAATAGAAACTTAAGAAGGAAGATGGAAATAAAACATAACAAGGAGGAGAAATAATAGAAACTTAAGAAGGAAGATGGAAATAAAACATAACAAGGAGGAGAAATAATAGAAACTTAAGAAGGAAGATGGAAATAAAACATAACAAGGAGGAGAAATAATAGAAACTTAAGAAGGAAGATGGAAATAAAACATAACAAGGAGGAGAAATAATAGAAACTTAAGAAGGAAGATGGAAATAAAACATAACACGGAGGAGAAATAATAGAAACTTAAGAAGGAAGATGGAAATAAAACATAACAAGGAGGAGAAATAATAGAAACTTAAGAAGGAAGATGGAAATAAAACATAACAAGGAGGAGAAATAATAGAAACTTAAGAAGGAAGATGAACATAAAACATAAGACAGGATTTAAAACATAATGTAGGATGGAGGATGAACAATAGAAACTTAATAAGGACATAAAACATAAACCTGAGGAGGAAGAATTGAAACTTTAGAAAGACGAAAGATAACAGAAAATCAAGTCAGTCTAGAGACAGAAGAAATTTAAGTAGGAAGAAGGGCAATAAAAACACAAGCAGGACAACTGAAACATATATGAACGATGGAAACTCAAGACATCCATTGGATTAAAGAAACTTATGAAGTACAACAGGACAATAGATATTCAAGAAGGAAAACGGGCAACAAAAACCAAAAATATAGATAATATAAATTTAGATGGACAAAAGATAAAATAAACTCAAGACAGCCAAGAGACAACATAAAATCAAGACGGCCATGGAACAAAAGAAACGGAAGATGAAAGATGAACAAAAGAAGCTCAAAGTGGACGATAGAAACTAAGAGAAATGAGGGACACTCCTACGGGATCTCTTTTGTTGCAGGACAGTGGTCCTGCTAGATTTCCGCAGGACATAAACCTAGAAAATTAAAGTGCGTTGTGCCGTCGTTTTAATTTGCGCCAGTGGCACGGCACACCGACGGCACACCCGTCTTCCGTGTGCCTTTAATATGCGTGGGCTTCCCTAGTCTGTGAAAGCCTTTTTTAGCTGTCGCAAGACCGCGAGTGTGTATTGACTCTACGTCGAGACAGTTGTCGTTCACATCTATCTCGCAGCAGGTGTTCCTCAGCCAGTGAACTTGCCCCGTGTAATTATACGTATTGTTTCTGTGACCATGGGGTACTAAACCTTTTCTCATCCACGAGCCTGGTTCCGGTTTAGGAAGAACTCGATAGAAGAGTTGTACCCAGAATCTATCGCCATCTTAGCAGAGGTATCATTCACCGACGCCGACGTTCAAGTCAGTCTAAACACACATTTAGAAGCACCGGGAACTAGAAACTTATTCTCGAGCTGAACATTCTTGTCCCATTTGGCGTATTGTGCCTGTGCCCATCGGGTACTGAACTCTTTCTCTCCGTGAGCATGTTTCCGGTATAGGAAAACTCGACAGTAGAGTGTTGGGCCAGGGCTGCCTTCTGAACGTCCACTATTGAGTCTCTCCCCGTAAGGAGCAATGGTAAATAAAAGCTTGTCTCGAGCTAACAGAACTTTAGTTCCAATTTTCTTGAAGCTTTTTCCGGATCTATTTGCACTTGGTGCTGCCCTCTGACGCTGTACTGCCTTCACATTTTACACAATATGTTAGCTTTTCGACTCTCACTATACATCTTGACATCTACCCATTTAGTGATAATTGCATTGGCCAATGATATGGCCGGTTTGTCTTGCGATACTTTGTGTCGACAATGACGCTGTATGTGTTGGCACAGAGGAGTCGGAGATATTGCTTGTCTTTACAGTTAATTCTTATTCCGTCTGTAACCTTCACCCTCACGGACACAGTCTAAAAGTGTTGATCCAGATTACAGCAAGAGCAGCTGTATTTCTGTTTCAAGGGTCACCAAGACATGTGGGATCTTGATTATCTGCTAACCCTAATCCTTACGAAAGCAATGCGAAACCTTTTGCACCTCAGGCAAAAGAGTAATAAAGCAAAGAATAATAACAATACAATACACGTAAATGTATGCGAGAGTAACCCAAAAGTGCACGATAATTAGGGAAGTTAAAATACAAATAGGACCACAAAGAACAGATAAAGAAATATGGCTATAAAGCGATACACGATCATAAAAGGCAACAGAAACGCATAACGTAAAATGGGCTCTATACACAAAGGACAGACAAAGAACAATAAAAACAAAAGATCACAACAGACAGCAAAAATTCAATAAGGACAGCAGGAAACATGAAAACAATAATGACAAAGGACAACAGACGAACTAATGAACTTACAAAAAGCAGAAATAAAAAAAAGGGCGGAGATGCAACAGAGATTTAAGGAATATCACAAAAATTAAAAACACACATAATTCATAAGTTGTTAGCATAACTTATTCATGATGTAGGTTCAACACAGAGTTCGGCTGTAGTGATTTTAGGTGATGTTTAAGTTCAGTGGGTTGCCAGTGCATTCAGAACTATCTGGATACATAAATGCCTGCAGCGAAAATTGAATCTAGTCTAGTACTTTTATGTCGGAGATGCTCTTTGTACCCCTCCGTCATAGAATCGGACAAAGAAAATGACAGAAAAAGAAATGCAATGAGGATGAGAAACATTATACATGCAAAAACAGTGAGGAACAATAAAAACGTAAGAAGGATGTGAAGCAATACAAAAACAAAAACTAATTATCAACAGAAGTACATAGATGATGATAGAAAGCAGAAATACAGTACAAAGAGGATAAGAGAAAAACAGATTACAGTACAAAGAGTATGCCAGAAGGAAGAAATACGGTACAAACGGGATGCCAGAATGCAGAAATACGGTACAAACGGGATGCCAGAATGCAGAAATACGGTACAAGCGGGAAGCCAGAATGCAGAAATACGGCACAAGCGGGATGCCAGAATGCAGAAATAAAGTACAAAGAGGATGCCAAAAGACAGAAATACAGTACAAATAGGATGCCAAAAGACAGACATAAAGTACAAACAGGATGCCAAAAGACAGAAATAAAGTACAAAGAGGATGCCAGAAGACAGACATGCAGTATATAGAGGATGGCAGAAGACAGAAATACAGTATAAATAGGTTGCCAAAAGACAAAAATAAAATACAAAGAGGATGGCGGAAGACAGAAATACAGTACAAAGAGCAGAACCGTGCGTTAGATTTTCTCAGTATGATGCAAGTCTTCGAAATGCCGCCTCCCTTAATTGGTTTTTCTTCTAAATTCCGCCCCCGAAAACGTATTTTGATTGGTACCGCCTGATGCGCCGCCTCTCTGCATCATAACACGGCATGGCCCTGACAAAGAGCATGCCAGAAGACAGAAATACAGTACAATGAGGGTGAGAGAAACGATAACACAAATACAAGACATATGTTTGATCACCGGGCAATCAAGAAATACACGACGTCTTTGAAACACCAGACAATCAAGAAATCTTAGAAACAACATAATATTAAAATGATAAGGAACCGCAGAAATTAGGACGCCAGTTAAGTCAAAATATTGAACAAAAATAAAACACAGGTCAGATCATGAACTGGTGTAACATGGCAGTTCAAATTGTACATTCGTTTAGACGAGAACAACAGCACAAATTCTATAGTAAATCATTCTTCCTGACATCTCAAAATGCATTAACAAAAATATTGCATTGATATTAGCAATCGCTATTGACATTCAAATATCACAACATCAGTTTATAAAGAATAATTTTTGTACCCACAACGCGGACAGTTATCTGCCGTTGATCTGAATAAAACAATATCGGTTACTCAGACCTTTACTGCACTATAACGATAATATGTGAGACTGCTGTAAAACTCTATATCATCAGGTACCATGTCGGCTGGCGTAGGCGATCGATCATAGCTCTCCGCGGCTCTCTATCACCAGCATTATGTATCAGGATCGGTGTTGTTTTCCTGCCGTGCCAAGTTGTTAAACTGTCTAACATTTTCTCACGTTGTCACCCTCTATGTTACCTTCAATCTTGCATGTTGTGACTATGTTCTCCAAACCTCCTTGTCTCATAACTTGGCCAAAAAAAGAGAAGATTGTATTTTTCTTATACTATTGATTAAACTCTGTCTCGCATTTGACTCTTTCAACATCTCTACATCAGTTTTCCTAGCAGTCCATTGTATTCTCAGCATTCTTCTGTATAACTACATCTCTACTACCTCTAATTTCCCACTTTCCATTTTGTTTATTGTCCACGACTCGCATCCATGTTAGTATAGGAGTTATATAACACTCTTTCCCACCTCTAAAAACGGGGTCATATTACACAACATATTTTTCATTTTTTGAATGTTGTTTTTTTGCCTGCCCTGTTCTGCTTCTTATTTCTGTTGAACTTCTTACAACTGCTGTAATCGTTTTACCAAATACTTGAATTGGTGGACATGTTTTAATACTATATCAATCACTTTGATCTTGTTGGCTGTGGTATTTTGTTTACCTGAAACAACCATTACTTCTATTTAGGAAAAAAACATTTCTCGTTACTTTCTGTTACTACTACATTAATCAATTCTTGAAGATCTTCCTCACTATTAGCAATCAGAACATTCTATTCGCTAAGCCCTTTGTTGTTGCCTTTCAGCATCAGGGGTAGAAGAGTTTTCTGAAGATTGCCCTCGTATGTGCTGAATATATTGTGGAATTTGTCGCCTCTTTTATTTCGGTGGTCAATCGTTTTCGTGGTCGGTCTCTGGATCTGCCTTCACTGTATCTGTTTAGCATAGCGTGATGCGGTGTGCTGTCTAATGGTAGTCCGCTGATGTATGCAAACCATTTCATCTATTGTCTCTTAATATATTCCAAGACATGGGCGGCGCCAGTTCTTTGTCTAATGTCCTCATTCCTCACTCTGTCTCTTAGCGATATTTCTAGAATTCTGCGTAAGCATACCATTTCAGCTGTCACAAGTTCACGCTTGTCTTGTGCTGTCGTTGTCCATGTTTAGAATTGGTAGCACAGTGTTAGCATAATAATCGTTTTTCCTTCTTCTTCTTCCTCGTCGTTCTTCAGTCAGATATCAGGTTACAGCGCCAATAGCTTCACTGAATTGTGTGATTCGCTTTAGGTCATCCATGGAACCCCTCAAGTCTGGAAGAGGTGCCGTCTCAGTGGGCCATATTTTCTCGTTTAAATCTACATTTTTTGTTTCTGCAGATTGGTGTCATTTGCCCTAGGGCTTGGTATGCTTTACTACAACTACTGTGTATTTCTTTGCTACTCTTGCTGTCTGTTGCTATACTATATTGCTACCTAAGTATGTGAATTCTGTCTGTTGTTACCAATATATATATAATTTATATAATTATTATTATTAATTAATATATTAATTATTATATAATTATTTATATAATTTATATTATATATATATATATATATATATATATATATATATATATATATATATATATATATATATATATATATATATATATAAAATGTTATTAATGTAATACTAACTAAATCGAACAAATTAGACATGCTGCAGAAGCATCGTTATATACACACTATATATATATATGTTTAATTGTTATTAATTTAATACTAACAATTTAATACTAATGTGCGTATACCATGGGCATCTAGATTAACGAAAGAATATGAAACGAGCATGTAAACGTCACATAAAGAGTAGGTTGGTACAGACACACACACACCCACAAATATAGCCTGTATTTCACATACAATATTTGCCACAATTCTTCTCCAGCGTAGTCAAGCTTGCTTATCTCACACAGCAATGTTCCTATTAACTAATGCGACGGATCATTGGTCACTTTGTGTTTACTTTGTATCACTAGTCAAAGAAAAGCACGGAAAATTAGTATATATCAAAATAAGTGGCGCTACATGAGATCAACGTGAAAAACTACCCTGAAGAAGTAGCCCATTTTGTTTTCTAGCTTATACTAGTGATAATTATGTCAACACGGAAAATCCCGAAGGAAACACCCCTTAAATGTGTTGCGTTTCTAACCTTGTATCGAGAAGTCTGTGCATGCATCCTGACATGACAAAAATGGACTCACGTTCCGTGGTTGAAAGGTGCATACCTCTCAATTAATGAGGCTATCATTCACCTCATCCATCGATATCTCCAACTCATAAATATCATACGACTCATCCATCAATACATCCAGCTTATGTCATCCGCCTCATTCATAGATACATCCAGTTCAAAAATATGTCAAGTAATCTTCTAGGATCAATCAATCAATAAACCCATAACCCTTAACCCGTTACACAAAGTAAACATGGCCTGAAGGCTGATTTATTTTATTATTTCTGTACATTTCGTTTGTCGGCAGTGACTTTTTTGGCATGCGACTTCAAGTATATAAATAGTTATCCCAAAAAATCACGACAATAATCAAATATGTAGCGAATCAAGTTTTGTTTACTTTCTGCTCATATGTCGATACTAGAGCCCGGCACCGCTATATAGTCCCCTGTGACTACATCGTTTTGCTGGAAATGGATTTCCGTAGAAAAAATTGTAAACTGAAGGTCACCACCCATCTAGGTGGGAATGGAGAGACAAGATTGTATAAATTACTTGTTAAACCTGTACATGATAAACATTTAGGTATGATGGAGGGGGCGGAAGGGGGACTCAGAAAAAAAAATGGCAAGAAAAGGTGCCACGGGCACACACAAAAAGTTCAGAACCACTGCTCTTGCATTATAAATCGGATGCAGTGTCACCTCCTGAAATTATGTTATTGATGGGGTCTTTGTTACCTCTAATATTTTATGGTAGTGTGTCCTGATATAACCTAATTGGACTTTGTCCGCTGGTTGAAAGGGGCACGCCTCTCCAAAAGAGAGGCAAACTCATTAACTACTACTACCTCCTGAAATCCTGATAACTATTCCGTTCAAGAACTGAAAATATATGCACCAATGTCTGACGTGTACTCCCTTGGCGATATCCAACGACATCAAGAACTACATTAGGTCAGTCACCAATATATGAAAACAACGGTGAATTAATGCTTAATAAATGGGCTATCAACAACAGTTGAATTGAGAAACACCAACGTGAACCCGCGTTAATGAAATCAGTCAATAAGTACATGTGTAATCACTGGACGAATCTACCGGAGAACAATTTCACGGTTTGGTAACAAGACACCCGACTGCCAAAATAGCTTATAGATAACCTCAATCAGGAACAAATGGCGATATTTTTGCCATGAAGCTTGGGAGAACCCATTTGTGCTAGACTGTACAAACGTTTACTTGTCAACATTCATGTGTGTACACGTATTATATAAAACTCAATGCGTGTGTGTGAGCAATGATGTATGTTTACAATTATATAAAAATAAGTGTGTGTGTGTGTGTCACCAATGATGTATGTTTATAATTATATAAAAGTAAGTGTGTGTGTGTGTGTCACAATGATGTATGTTTACAATTATATGAAAGTAAGTGTGTGTGTCACCAATGATGTATGTTTATAATTATATAAAAATAAGTGTGTGTGTCGTTAGCTATCTTAGTAAACACCATTTACATTGTCACCTTTAGGGATATCAGCACGCACACACACAAACACTGCTCACATTGTAACTTTTAGTGATGTCAAAAAACACACACTGTTCACAGTGGCACCCTTAGTAATCTCAACACACACAAACACTGCTCACAATGTAACCTTTAGTGATATCAAAACACACAGACATTTCTTACAGTTTCACCTTTAGTGATCTAAACAAACACTGCTCACAAATGACCAGCAAATCACTGCTGATAAAGAGCATCCTTTACACCCTGAAATTCTCAAAGTGAAAGGCAGTCGAATTAAGAGAGGAAAGTCGTGGATGGGGCGCACAGAGAATATTATACAGAGTGTGTGTGCAGATTAGATGATGTGCTACCTGGTGCGGAATGGAGTCGTGCGCCCTTAGATTGTCTGACAACCTTCAAAGTAATAATAACACTCAGAAGAGAATGCAGGGAATGGTGTCCGATAGTGGTGGAGTCGGAGGTACTCGCTCTAATCGGTGACAATTCCAGGGAAGGTGATATGATTGTATATACAGATACGGTTGAGAGACACATCAGAAGTGCCTGAGCCTTCATGGCTCACAGGTGGGGGGGGGGACCATCAGAGGGGAAAGTGGGGCTTTCGCTCAGACCACAAGCAGCATGACAATGGAGGTTTTGGCAGTAACCAAGGCTTTTCAATGGATCTGCTCGCAGACTATCTGCGAGCATGCCTGCATACTCAGTGACTTAATGAGCATGATTGTGAAAGTTCAGGTGGGATACATTCGGGAACAGTGGCTGGATGCAGTGAAGAATTCCTGTATGCGTAAAGTGACTTTCATTTTTGTGCCGGGACATGCGGGAGTCCGGGGTAATGAGAGAGCAGATAGGTTGGCCGCACACGCTGCTACTACGGCTGTTGGTGGAGCAATGGATCGAACAGACATTTTGAACGCCCTACGGGAAAACGCACGAGAAAATGACTGTATAAGCGACGATGACTCTTGTTCCATGACTTGAATAAAGGAATTTGGAATGAAGAATGATGGTCAATCAACTGCGTACTGGGACCGTCAGTCAACGTGTAACGGGGCTCAATGAGAGATCTGAGCACCTATGGACTTGTCCGGAGTTCAATGACGATGATCAAAGGACTAACTAACTAACTGCTCACAGTGTCACATTTAATGATCTCAACAAACACACAGACACTACTTACAGTGTCACGTTTAGTAATCTCAACGTACACACACACACAAACATTTCTCACAGTATCACGTTTAGTGATCTCAACAAACACTGCTCATAGTGTCACGTTTAATATTCTCAACAAACATACACACACACACAGTGATCACAGTGTCACGTTTAGTGATCTCAGAAAATGTCTTCTTCTCTTGTGGGAGTCATACGTTATCATAGATTTCTACAATTAACTACACTGTGGTCGTCAGACCCGAAACAGGACCGTAGAGTTTGTCCGTCAGTTATTTCAGATGACCAGTTTTTTCTTGTGGTGTGGTACAGTTCTGTATAATATGTTTTGTGATTTCTGCAGATTGTCCACAGGAGCGTATATCTGTATCGTCAACCCCCCCCCCAACCTACTACACATAATTTGTTTTGAGTCTAGTGTGGCTATTTCCAATCTAAACATGATTGTTTGCTCATATTTTCCTAACTTGAGTTTGGCTTCGTTTTTGTGGCTGGATGTAGGCGAGTTGAGTTCCATTCTATGTGCATGGAGTTTTTAATGATGAACTTCATTTCTGGAAATGTCACTTGATCTTCTCCCTATAGTTGCCTGTATTAAGGTTACTGAATAATCTAATTATAAAAAAGTAAAATCAGTAGAAAAAATAAATAACAATAAACACAGGAACAATGACTTTTCTACGTTACCGCCTAACAGGGACCTTTTTCCAGAAACGAATACAAACTGGAAACAGAAACGTATTTAATTATTTTAAAATATTTATATTCGTCTTCTAGTTTGACTAGATCATCCATTTCCCAGCAATATAATGTCATTTAGTGGCATTAGGTCAAAGGACATGAGCCCATGGACCGCTGGATCAGCAACCAACCAACTACATCAGCCAACTCATTTTCCTTTATTGATTTGTAAATTACCTGAAACTTACTGAATAAATACTTTAGCTTGGTTGTTTGGTTGAGCGAGAAGTGATTTTTAAGCTCATGTGAAATGTGCAAAGGCACATTTGACATTGGTCAGGATTGCTATCATGGCTTCCTCTAAGTTGGTTAATTCCAGAATCAAAAGTTCTGCGTGTTTCAGAACTTCCCATTCTGCTTTGAAATTTGTAGAATGGGCAATAGTGTCTATTGAATTCTCATTCTATATAGATAACCAGCCCACAACTTCTCACTGCCTCTTTGCTGAGCTATCTGTATATATTCTGGTCCAGTGTGAGTTCAAGAAATTTGAATGAAACATTTTAGCACAGAATATATTAGAATACTGAGATATAACTCAGCGTATGTTTTTATGTTCTGTATATAATCTTCTATTCCTAGTAGGGGTTTAGGACCCAACGAGATATGGCAGTCATGAGCTAAATGTGTTATCTTTTTGCGTGGGATATGCCCTATCTGTTAGGTGTAGCTTTTCTCTAGGTTTGTGCGACTTATTGACAAAGCTGGTTCTTTTTAGTCGGTTTTTAGTGGTAATTGTTTACTCTGCAGCTTGCAGGTATGTTTTCCAGAGACTCATGTCTAGGAGATCAAATTACAATTCTGACATTTCTTCTTTCTCGTAAGGAATGTAAGCAAACCAAACTCTCCATTGCATAAAATGACGTTTTACTTAAACTATAATGGTATATATATATATATATATATATATATATATGCGTGCATGTGCATGTGTTGTCACACTGTTCGCGCTGCACTGGCAATGATATCGAATGCATTAGAGCTGCTTAATAATTCAATAATTCGGGAAAAGCAGTGCCCTATACAAGATATATTTCAATTATATTTCTACATATATATGTACGCCCTCTGAGTAGGAGACTTCTTCTTTCAAAAGTACTGCACAACGCCGAGAGTGTATATCTTCTCTGTGTGAAAGAAAGCTCCAGAGAAACTTCCCCATTGCACAAAAGAATTCAAGAGCTCTACAATTTGTCTTCTTTGACGGTTGGCCTACTTGGTCAACAGGTGTGTACATAAACATATATATACACACACGCCGTTATATCGATTACCTACAATATATTCGAACATATACTATATATTAATAGATACAGACACACATATACAGCTCAGAAAGCCACTATTGTAAGTACATAACTGTCTAATATAGGATATACAAAATGATATACAACACGTGGAAGATAAATACCTACATGTAGGTAAACAGCTGAAAATAAACATTTTTATGAATTCCTCCTTTCTTATGGTTTCTACATTAAAGTGAAAGAAATGTTTGTACAACGTATTCAAAACAAAACAAAAGACTCAGCAGTGTATTAATAAATAAGGGAATTGTCACCAAAGACTTTCAGAGACTGGGTGTATTTACAAATTTAAAAAGTAGCATATAGCTAGGCGCATATAGCTAGTTCTTCTATTATCATTCAATCTAAAACTAGTCGCGAGTCAAACAGATCTTTAGAATTAGGGAATCTCTAGATCACAACGTACCTACAAACAGCTACAAGGAGCACATTTCAACGATTTGTTCTCACCTGAATATATGTAAATATATAAACACTGAATAATACTTGGTAAAGGTATTCATGACGAATTCAAAAGCACAGTTTTGATAGTTCCGGACGTATTACAACAGTAGACATGTATTATGTGAAAAAAAGGGGACGGAGTTTGTTTACTCCCATTTCGGATTGCTTTCTAGTGCTAAGTGTCGTTTTCCGACTTCAAACACCACTCCCCCCATCGACCCTCAATCTACGGGATTAGCACAATATGTTCACAATCGTTCACCAATTTCTATTTCGTGACTATTTTTTTCTGGTCATATTTCTATGTATATGTTTCTAGTGTAAGTCAATTTATTATTGTTTGTTATCAAAAGGAATATATGTAATCCGGGTCATTACAAATCTCTTCTTCTAATTTGTCATTAACAATATATATTGAAATATACACTGCATTTTGCAAATATTTTTGCACTTTATTGAAAGAAAACCTCTCTGAACTTCCGATAAAATTTACTGGAAATATTCATACTACCAAATGTTGGCATTAAAACATTTCTATTGTGAAACTATATTTATATTTCTATTTAGAGGTTCTCATTGATGCTGGTGTAAAAAGATCAATCATATCAAACATTAGAGGCAGACAGTCAAGGTTTCTAGGGCATGCGCTGAGAAGAACACAGCTTGAACACTTAATAACCACTGGAAAGATCAAAGGGAGAAGAGATAGAGGTCGACAAAGAGAAAAGTTACTAGATGGGCTTGTATCGTGGCACGGTAGAAGCTCACCAACCGAGCTTATTGACAACACAAGAGACAGAGAGTCGTGGAGAAACATGATCGCCTACGCCAGTCGGCATGGCACTTGATTGATTGATTGATTGTGAAACTGTGAAACAATATTTCATCTTTTCTAACTCGTTCATTCGTTTGTCACAAGAGATGAGACCAAGACCGTAGATGAAGCGGTGGGGTTAATCACCCTTGGGAAATCAGGCCAGGCCATTGAGTACTAGGAAGAAAACCAAAAATGCGAATTAACCTTCCCCCATTTTACACATTTTCCGGCAGGTCATTAAAAATCCCACAAAACGAGAAAATTATCTTTTCTTGAATGTAAACCGCATTCCTCCCTAATCGAAGATGTATCTACGGTCCTAAATAAAACCGCTATGTTTATTCAATTTGAATACAGTGAGCAAGTATATTGGTACGGGTGTAACTGATCAGTTTCGTGCAGAGCAGGAAAGAAACCTACGATACTGGGAGGTATTGTTTACTCCGAATGAACATTGTAATTCACTGGCTTCCGATATAATTTACTGGAAATATTCATACTACCAAATGTTGACATCTTCTTCTTCTCGTTCGCAGTTTGACATGTCTACACAGCAAGTCCTGTTTTCTTAATAAATACTGCTGCATTTGAAAGCTCCTCAGTGCTCCCATACATCTTTCTGTGGATATCTACCTCTGTGGGCCAGTGTTCTTCCCTTAACTGGTTTAGTGTATTGCAGTCTTGCGGGATATGTTCAGCTGTCTGTGCTGCCTGCCCACAAAGGCACAGTGGTGATGGGACCAATCTTAGTCTATTTAAGTGGCTGTTAATCTGTTTTGTCCTGTTCTGAGGCGGAAGAAAATAACCTGCTCTGTTCTGTCAAGATAGTGGTAATTGTCTTTTGGGTGGTCGACTTTCCTGATGGCTTTGATGAGGGTCTTCTTTTCTTGGTAGGTGATTTCTTGATCTTTTTGTTCCTGTGTTGCTCCATCCTTTGCCAGTCTGTCTGCCTCTTCATTTCCTGGTATGCCACAGTGGGATGGCATCCACTGTAGTACTACCCTTCTTTGGATGCTCACTTCTCTCATGGCTTTCTTCAGGTCTGGCAGTTTATCGCTGTCGAGGGCTTGTAGGACAGGCATAGCATCAGTAAGAAATACCACCTGCTGGCATTGGCTTGTTGTGTTTTTAATTATTTCTGCAGCAATGTTTAAAGCCTGTACTTCTGCAGAGTAGTTGGAGCAGCATATTCCAGTTGGTGATCATGTTGATTCATTTTCTTTTTCTGTATATTTTATGTACACACCAGCACTTCCATTCTTTACTGCTCTGGTTGCTGATCCGTCGGTATATACTTGTATCCATGCTTCTCTGAGGTACATATCTTCAATCATGTTGAATACTATTGTTTTCTTTTGAAGATTATTCAGTTCTATCATATTGTGGTAGTTGTTTATGGTGGTTCTGATAGTGAGATTTGGGTATTGCTCCCACGGAACTGGAAAAAGTGTTGGTGATATCTCTCTTGTTATGTCTGGTAGTTCATCCTTATATTTTCTGTTTAGTTTTTTGGATCGGTGTATAAAACTGCTCCTCTTCAGTCTTCCACTGGCTAGGTCACTGTGCCTGGTCCTCATTGGGTGTGCTGGCATGCTCTTGCACTTTTCTGCATGTACCATGGTCTTAGTGTCTCGCCTGTATGGTAAGGGGGTGATGCCTGTAATTTTTTCCATTTCATTTATGGGAGAGATCTTCATGGCACCTCTGATAAGGCGAAGTGCTTGATTTTGTACTTTGTTCAGGGCTTGTAGATGGGAGTTGGCTGCTGAAGTCCATGCTGTCGATCCATATTCTAGTACTGGTCTAATTTCACCAGTATATACCTTCTTCAAAGTTGCCTCATTGTCTCCCCAGTTTGTTCCTGCCAATTTCCTCAGGATGGCAAGTTTCTTTCTTGCCTTTGCTTTTATTTTCTCAATGTGAGGCCTCCATATCAGTCTCTTATCTAGCCTGGTGCCCAAGTACACTGGCTCGTCTTCTGTTTGGATATGTACATTTCCGAGTTTTATCTCTTCTGCTTTGTCCTTATTTGAGAGTGTGAAGAGTGTTGTTGAAGACTTTTCAGCATTTATCTTTACTATCCATTTATCTGCCCATGCTGCTATGTTGTCTGCTGTCTTTTGTAGTTTTTTGTTGCCGATCTTTAAATGTTCTTCTACACACCACACCACCACGTCATCAGCTTACATTGCAGCTTTTACTCCTTGTGGCAATTCACAAATTTATCATTTATGAAGACAAGAAACAGAGTTGGAGACAATACTGAGCCTTGAGGAACTCCATGTTTTAGGAGAACTTTTTTGCTGTTGTATCCTTCCATGGTGAATCTTGCTTTCCTATTGTGTAGGAAGAACCGGATCCACTTGCTCATGTTGCCCCCTATTCCGTTTCTTTGCAGCTTTATTATCAGTCCATCTTTCCCGGACTTGTCGAAAGCTTTTTGAAGATCTATCCATAGGGTAAAATATTTTTTTCTTTTCTTGAAATGCGTCTTCTATGATCTGGGACAGGAATGTTATTTGGTCTTCTTTGATGTTACACTCTCTAAACCCAGCTTGTTCTGGCACCAATAGCTTCTCCATTTCTAGGAAATGTTGACATAAAACATTTCTATTGTGAAACTGTGAACCAATATCACTGGCTGCCCTTTTGTCCGCTACTACTGTTATTTGCCTGATGCTGCTTTCGCCACCAGATTCCTCGTTCTATTGTTGTTCTCTCAAAATAAACAAGTGAATAGTGCTTAATGTCTATACAGTCGTTGTGCACTAATTTATGTTGTTCATCCGCTGTAGTCGACGGTGGTCATTCAACTCTACTTGAATAATGGTGAAGATGATGATGTCTGCGGTGTGTCCGATTGTAGCTAATGAGTCATATGCGTGCCTGGAATTTTCTACCGCATTCTAATTGTCCGTGGGCAGAATCTATGGGACATTGAATAGTTCAAGTTTTTCTTCAAACACATTTTGTTGTGCAGCATCGTGTCCGGAGTTTCTACGGCTGCTGCATCGCTATTTATTCTGCGGCGCAAGTCTGATCTATCTTGTGCAAGACTCTCCCATGAATTTGTGTCAATGTTGGGGATGTCTTTTTAAAACACTTCTTCTGTGCCCGACCTTGAAGGGGTCACTCTGGAGTTTTTTATATAGCAGATTGTTGTGGCAAACCATGATCTGTCGCACGAACCATGTGTCCTGCCCAGCAAGTATGTGCCTTCATGAACATTGTGTGCATAGTTACAGACTTAGATTCCATCAGTACTTCACTGTCTGGTATTTTATCCCACCAATGGATGTTGAGTATCTTACAAAGGCAGCTTAGTTGGAAATGGTTGTGTTTTCTAGCGTATCTAGCGCAGGGGTCGGCAACCTATGGCATGCGTGCCACACCAAGCAATTTAAAATGGCACGCAGACCATGCAAGGGCAAGGATCCCATTAATAATTATAAAAAGTATTTTTAATCTTTCAAGTAACTCTATTTCTTTTAATGTTGCTTACAACTTTACATATTATTGAATATCACTATATATTAATTAATTAAAATATAAATATAAAATATATGGTAAAATAAGAATATTGACCTTGACTTGTATAAAATGATATGTGATGTTGGCACTCTGAATAATTTGAAACCTTAATTTGGCACACAGTTAGCAAAAGGTTGCCGACCCCTGATCTATCGTATACTGTCCATGTTTCACAGACATGAACGGCGTGATGATATTACTGCTGCTTGGTAAACTATACGTTTGGTGGCAGTCGTTATTCCACTTCTGTCGTGTATACATTTTTCGTAGTCTTCCAAATATGGCCCTAATTTTCGTTATTCTGTTGTTTACCTCAGTGGTGATGTTTACAGCTTGCGAATATTTCCCAGATGGGTGAAACTATTGCCTATCAGAAGTTCTTCTTCTATGATTTTTATCTGGAGATTGAAATATGGATCGTTTTGGTGTGGGTTGACACATGATCTCTGTTTTCTTCGTGTTGATGATGAAGCAAAGTTTCTTGTAGATTAAAGCAAATTTGTTTATGGTGACCACATATTATCAACATACATTGCATATTGATTTACATAGAGGAGTTCCCTGACCATCGTGTCTCTCAACTTAGTTTTTACTTGAAAACACCAAAGATTGAAACGTTTACATTTTATGTCTGTATTTTATGCGTATTCATGCCACGTTACTCGATCGAAATATGATTGTTAACATGACAGGAGATATCAAGTTGAAAACCGTTGGAGTAAGACCACATTCTTGTTTGACTTCCATTTGTGGCAGGAAAGGAGAGCACTCATTTACATATGTGGTTACACTAAGTCATTTTAATTGTGCGTATTTAGTGTGGATTTATGTGACGTCCGTAACACCGACTATATAGACACTCTATATCCCTTCCCCCCCCCCCCCCCATGAGTCCTAAAACTAATTATGCTGACATGATTTTTCAAATATTCGATTACCACGAGACTTTTATTAATTATAAACAGGTAACATAATTAAAGTTAGAAGAAATCTCAATTATTTTTTTTAAATAGTTGATTTAGGCAGAAGTATGTATACATCAATGATTTACCAATTTCATTGTGGAAGTATGCAACCATATTAATATAATGTTATAGTACGCCAGTCATTGCGTTGTCAGATACAACCACGTGTATCTGTGGAGCTCGCACATTACTCTAGCCTCTTTTGTCATTCATCCGAGGGTTGTCGATGGTCATCGCTGCTTGACCATTTGTCACTGTCTAGGTTGCAATCTACTTAACCACAGAAGCCCACAAATTCATACAATACAATACACTGATATTTCGACCTATGTAACAGACCGGCTTGTGAGTTCGTCTCGCAATCCCAATTCGTCTACCATATCTAGAGGCTCCATGCGAAAAAATGTTAGCCAATAGAATTGTATTGACTGTGTACTGAACGTATAAGTGGTCACAGGATTCCAGAATAGTTGAACAACAATATTTATACATTGTATGTTGTAGTAATTGTTATTGTAATATACTGATCTATGCTGAGACAAAGCAATTCTTTTTCTTCGTAGGTTCTCAAACTCCGACATAATAATGGGATCCAGTCCGGAGAACGGAATGCGTTGTGTCATGTTTACATATTTACTGTGATATATGCGCCCTTCGTCCTCACACATCTGACTTCAGTTAGGCTTCTGTGTAACTTTGACTCTATATGTGAAGAAATAGCAAACTACACCCCCAAACCTCCTTAGTTGTCTCATACGACATGCATGGCGGGTAGTAATTGTTGCTAATCTTTGCTTCCAGTTCAGATCCCGGCAACAGATGAACTGACAAAGCAATTATTCAAATGATGAATGGACGATGAATTTATAGGTATAGGCCTACGCTAAACAGGAACGGTTTTTAAAAAAACTTTCCTTACTGCATACTGTTGCTGAAGGGGTGCTTGGAGAATAATGTTGCTTAGAATTATTTACAATCATAAACAAAATACAAATGTAATATATTGTACTATATCTTATATAAAATAAAATGCAAGGAGTTTTATTACAAAGATGAGAGATCGTAAATGTAGAAAAAATATGATGTTCCAAATTGTGATGTCAAACGTTTTGTGTTACTCGAATATACTCAAGAAACAATAAATATATTATTTCAATAATGTAACAAAACTTACCAAAATTTCAGTTCAAATAAGTTTGCCTATTCACGCTTTCGTAGTCAACGCTGATCAAGTAGGCATATTTCTTACATCAAAATCACAATTAAATATATCTAAGTATGATTTCGCAGTTTGGAATGTCTAGTTTTCAATATTCACGCTGCAACCAGGCACTAAATAGTAAACGAAGTGGTAAGCTCTGAAAGGCATTCACACACGTCTGCTGTTTTATCGTATCTCACTGATCCTTAATAGCTCTGGAACCCTTCCGATCACGTGTGCAGTACGCAGAGTATCCTTATTCATTATAAATACAATAGCTTTTGTTGTGTTCGGTCTTATCCTTGTTGATTTGTTTATACAGACAATTTGACGCACGGAACAGACAAGGAGTCGCACAGGTTGAACTATGCAACCTGACGATAAATCTTTGGAAACCATGGCAATTATTTGACTAGAAGAAGAAATGATATCAGTCAGTAAAGAACAAACTACAAAAAGTGCTTTTCATCAACAACGAACGTTGTATAGTCTCCATTCTTCTCCTACCCAATGCAGTCTTACAATGTCCAGAGAAGATTGAAACATGAATACCTTTATTGATTATTGCGTCAAATTGGAATTGGGCGAAGGCTCTCGTTTGACAGATAATGAGAGTAGTCGTGTATGAAGCTTAACGTACAGAAATTTCATATACTCACATGTCTAAAAGAAAAGGGAGCAAGGCTGTCTTATGCAGGGATTCTTCAAATTCCTCCTCTTCCACCTCTAGTAAGAAAGAACGTATTGTTTACACCTCGCTACTTTCATTGTTCATAGTAATCAATGAACCAGTTATGACATTATTTAGAAGCGTATTTTTGTTTATGATTCAACAGAAAACTACATGTTGTTAGAAGTACTCATTATGAGCTAGTTACGCAGGTTGAGAACCCTCGTAATGTATAGTAAAGTCAGGGGAAGTCATGCAACGCTAGATATGTCAACAGAACGTATAATAATAACGTCAATATTGTTAATCAGTTGTAAAAGTTTATAATGGTCCAATTGTCGTTCTTAGACGATCTTATAGTTACGTAATAATAACTCGCATAGCACTATTGAGATTATCGCTCACTGCACAATACACATGTACGTATGCACAATACATATGTATGTGAAGTATATATAGACATGTATATTCTACTGGCATTTATGCCATCATAAGGTCGGCGGTAACTACACAAACGAAAACCAAATGGCTTACCATGTCTTACGCTCTCTTTCAAGACAAATGCTCCATTGATCCTACATTGTTGTGAGGTCTAACGATTTTCAATTTATTTATATTATTCCATTGAAGTGCATGCCCCTAATATTCTATATAGAATTGGACTGCAGAAAGTAAAGTTTAATGACCCATACAGACTCTTCTAACAAAGAGTAGGTTCTATTTCACCGTCTCAGACTTCGTTAGTGGCATTTAAAAAGAGACAACGCATTGCCGTAGATACGTTTTCATTAATTGGGTGGAGGGTTACTTTAAAAAAAAAAGGTAAATTCATATTCGTGAGGTTTCTGTGTGGCTCATTTTGGAAAACCATGAGGGGAAGGGGGTTAATCCTCTTTAAAATTTCTTCCTAGTACTAAGTGGCATGTTCGTACTTCCTATGGGAGACTTCATTCTCCTTATCTACATTTTGAATCAACGATCAGTATCTTTACGATATGCTATGCCCGTCGTAGAGGGCTGCAAAGGAGTTCAGGCAGAGATTGATTTACCACACTGACCAATAAAAAAAATACATTATGAAAATATGCGAGAAATAGTTAGTTAGTTAGTTAGTCGTCGGATCATCATCACTGCAAACTGGACACATCCATAGTTGCTCCGATCTCTCCTTGAGTGTATCCGCCATCACACTTCTGCTGACAGTACCGGTCCTATGCTGGTTGACCATCATTCTTCTGCGCCCTCCAAAATGTTCACCTCTAGCAACACCGCATCTCAATCCCTGATCTTTAATCCTAGCCATTGAAAAGGAATCATCATCCACATTCGTCTCACTCTCGCGTGTTATATCTCTTAAGGAGTTCAAAACGTCAGCGCGATCCATTGCCCCATCGCCCTTTGCCACAATCGCACACGATGCCAGTTGAGCCGCTCTTTCATTGCCTCGAACGCCCACATGTCCCGGCACGAAAATAAATGTAACCGCCTTCAAGCTCGCATTTCTCAAGGCCTCAATCCACTGTTCGCGAACGAGACCCACTTGTACCTTCTTAATCATACTCATAGAGTCACTCAAGATGCAGACCTGCGTTACTTTCTGTGTGCGTAGCCACTCAAATGCCTTGGTCACCGCCATAGTCTCCATGGTCATACTACGCATGGTCTACATGCGAGAAATAATCTAATTAAACAATTTAAAAAAATTGAAAATACTCTCCAAGAAGAATATGTATAGCTCATCAGCGACAAATGATCTAGAAGCACTGAGATTACCCCAGAGCAGAAGCTATGTTTCCCGTGAGCTTTGAAACACCTGTTCACCGATACGCACCACAGGGAGATGCCTTTAGAATCTTAGCTATTTGCTAGTCCAAATAATTGCACGAAACCAGTGCAAAAACCCTTTGCATCCCAGAAGGTTCAAAACAGTATGATAAACTCACACATGATAGAAATGGGAGTTACAAAGGGAGATGCAAAAAAAGTATCTCACCTCTGGAAAGATATGAATATTGCACAATTAACAAGTGACCGAAAAAAACATAGCTTATTTACCCCCATATGGCTGACCAATCAACGAGCTGAGCAATTATTGAAATACTCCCAGTGCCGTGATAATTGTCCCTACTGTAGAATCACAAATGAAAAACTCACGGAAAGAACTAAAATGACAAACATAGAGATGATGAACAATTCAAGATGCCAAGCTAGAGATAGATAGGACATATACTAGGACGACTAATAAAAAGCATTGCAAATAAGCATTGTTTTGGAACCCATAGGGAAAGATGAGAAAAGAAAGACTTTAACATACGTGGATAAAGATACACAAAGGATGGATAAGACATAGAGGGAAATGGAAGCAATAGCTAAAGAAATGAAAAGGTGGAAGCGCTCTGTTATAGTCATAGGTCATCACCTATGTCTGGCAGGAAATTGAAAGGTGAATAGTAGTAACAGACAGTGTAAAGAACCGGGAGGAACTACCATCATGACATTTCCAAAATAATGGTTGGTTGGTTGGCTCAATCCTACCATGGAGTACACATCGTTTTAAACCAAGGGCCGTTTAATCAAGAAGTGTGGCAATTTAAAAATCTTGGAATGTTGACTTCCAAGTAACAATTTCACGACGACCTGCCTGTACATTTTTTTCTTCCAGATAGCACAAGGTAAACTATTTTGTTGTTTTTTTTTTCATCTAGACCATGACATCTAAGTCATTGTGAATATGAATATACTCGTATATTAGGTACAGGGGGAGACTTGACAGTTTGATCAGAACCGAAAGGCTTACAGATTGGCAATCATAACAACGTTCTGCAAAGGATACATCGCATTAACTTTAGAAGAAAAGTGTTGTATAAAGACGGATACCATGAAACAAAGACAATGATGCTGGATAGAATTCAAAACGAAGCGATGCGCATCACATGGGTTGTACAAGGGAAACACCCCGTGTAGTTATGAGGTTCCTCTGGATTTTCCAAGCATCTCTCACAGAATTGGCATGTGGCATGCTGGTGCATATTTCAGAGTTCTGATATTGTGACTACAGAAAATTCAACAGCTATTTCGTGCGAATGGGAACAGGTTTAAGAGAAGCAAAACTGGGATTGTGCACACTGAGGATACTGTCAGAAACATGTGTGCCCCAGAAAGTATAAATTCGAGTGAGAAATGGATACATGTTCCAATGGTACTGTCCAAGGTTCGTTCAAGACAATCATTACACACAATAAAGAGTGCATGGTGCGCAATTATGTGATTGTTAACACCGAGGTCAATGCACTCATCTACAAATATATTGATGACACAGATATTGTGATTTACACACATGGGCCATGGGTTAGTCAACCGCCACCAACAGTGTGCATGGGTCTTTAACGTCAGATCATGTGGAAGTATAGCTCATGAAGCCAGTGTGGTCTTCGCCACAACAAGTAGTAAAACAATAGAGGTGTTTGTCTGAACAAAGGTCCTATTCTCATGCATGCATACTAAGTGACTGGGATGGTCATGAACCAGAAAGCCAAAACAGGTGTAGTGCGTAGGAATTAGGTGAGACATTGGTGGAGGCCAAGAATTAGATCTCACTGTGCAACATCATTTTCATTTTTGTTGTCGGATACGCAAGCGTCGGGGTGAACGAGCAAGCTGGTTTTACTTCTACAACAGGCGGCCAGCCTGTGCTCAGAGCATACATACTCAATGCTCTTCGAGATTCTGCAAGATCGGATGAATTTGAGATCAATGAACATGAGTCAATATCGAAAATGCGTGAACTGAGAGTAAGGATCGGTATAGCACGGAGAGAATACTACCCAAAAATTGAAAAATACACAACCAGCACAGAACAGGAAACATCAGCCGCTATACCTTGAGAGATTTACTGCAGAGAGATCTAATCACTTATGGATATGTCCGGTGTGCGAAGACAAAAATCAACATACCTAAAAATAAAATATAAACACACAAATCTTGAAAATAATATTAGACATTCATCCAGGGTCGCAGCTAAGTCTTCGCTTGGTGAGGGTGGGGGATGTTACCTAGAAAAAAATAACCATCTCATCATTTTAAAAGTGTGAAATATTTTTGGGTAGCTGGGAGAAGTTTATCCGCTTGAACCCCCCCCCCCCCCCAATTCTACATTAATCTAAGGATAAAAACAATATATATTCATGTAATAAGAAATATACTGTCGTGGATGTCAATAATCACTACGCCAGCCGGAACAACACTTGATGATAATGACAATAATGATGATGTGGGCCTATATCTGTAGCGGTGTGGTACAGAGCGTGTCTGTGACGACCAAGGTACCGAGTTCGATGCCCACCACAGACAATTTGGCATCTGGACCGTTCAGAAAGCAAAGTCAAACTACTGAACGTACTAATATTGCCTAGAAAATCACTGCAGCCAAAAAATGCTGGGTTGATGGTTACGTCCTGAATAGGATACGCTACGAAAGGCCTATATCCACCCCCCCCCCCCCAAAGAAAAAAAAACATTTGCCAATACCTAATTTTTCCCGCTGGGAGTTACTTGTGTTGCCAAGGTCACATGTCAATGATGTTGTCAGGTTGTACATATGGTAAGTTTATTTTTTATGTATCCATCAACAGAAGAAACAGTCCTTACCAGAGAAGAGCCCTTGAGCTCACGGTTGTGAAACCAACACTATGGCCTCTCAGCCATACGCATGATGTATGTAAAGGGAAGTAATCACTAAGTACAATACAGTCTGATTAGTGTTAGCGTCCCCTAGTCGCAAAGGTGTTTTTAAAAAAATCATTTTGTCGATATCGACAGATTCGAGTTTCAAATATTTCTTCCATTTTCTTTCTTAAAGTGTAGATTTTATAGTTACTACTTGTTGGACGTTCAGAATATGTCTATTGCGAGCATATTTCTTATCGATATGATCATTCATACAAACAGGGAAATACTCTGTTTTATCATACGATATGGTAACATATTCTGTCGAGTGTTTCTTCTTTCTTCTGTATTCGTTCTCAAACTCCGGCTGGTTAACAAGATGTAATCCAGAGAAAATAAGAATACTGACATAGATTACAGCTTTGATGTGATATCTATATATTCAGCCTGAGATATCCGACTGCAGTGTTATCTTGCCTATCTATGAGATGTATCAGTCAACTTTATTCCTGCGCAACCTTGTATGGCGAATTTCTTTTTTACCATTCGTGGCAATTCACAGTATTATTATTGTATGTTCCAATGTTCCTCTTTCGACACAGATAATGCATGGGTCAAAGGGTTTAAATAAGACATTGGATTATTTTTTTTTAATTTTTTTTTTTCGGCGGATCAAATTTTGGATTGTTCGCCTGGGATAGTCAAGACTGTCCACAGAAAAATGTCAATAGTGTTTTTTAAGGAACTTTGTAGCCTTCGTCGCTAACCACCTAAAATGATGTTTTAGTATCAGAAGATATGTTCATTTTTAGGTCCATGCATCTGCATGTGAAAGGTCTGAATATCTCTCTATTTACCTACCAGATCAACTATTGTGCAACAGTAAACTTTCAGTATTAATCTCTTATATGCCAATATAATGAGAACTTTCTCCTGTGGGTCCCACTTTGTTTCATCTATACAATTACTTTTCCCTTTTTGGTGCAGCATTAAAAGAACCCAGCATTTCACATCACGCGTGTGAGTCAGATGAGCTCCAGCCCTCACCAAGGTCCTAGCTGCCAATGTGTGCGTACTACTATGAAATGTGGCACATGGGATCATCTCTGTACAGGATGTGACAATTACCTGGGGGAGCACAGAATAAGTCAATGTATAATTGGTGAGTCCCAAATGGATAACGGCGAATACATATCTGGCTGCACCACCCATGCACGGTTGCAAGGGACACCTCTGACGGGATAAGATTCTGCTTGGCAGGGAGGTGGAAGAGAAATGAAGTTCATCACTCTAATACTGTTTGTTGCGGTAAGGTAGAAATCACACAATCCCTAGAGTTTACCCCTTCTGAGTAGGAATTGTATATTAAAAGCACTTCACAGCACTGACAGCTTTCTATGTATGAAATAAATCTCTTAAGAAGCCACCTCATTGCACATAGAAAATAAGAGCTAAAAGTGTATTATTTTGCCACCTCCAATGTCGAACATAAAAAGATGCTTACGCAGAATCCTAGGAATATCACTAAGAGACAGTGTGAGGAATGAGGACATTCGACAAAAAACCGGCACCACCCCAATCTTGGAATATATCAAGAGACAACAGATCAAATGTTTTGCACACATCAGCAGACTACCATCAGACAGTATAACACAGCAAGTTATGCTACACAGATACAGCGAAAGCAGACCTAGAGGCCGACCGCGAAAACGATGAACCACTGAAATAAAAGAAGCGACAAAGTCCACAATATACTCAGCACACAAGAGGGCGATCTCCAGAAAAATCTTCTACCCCTAGGATACAAGGACTCGCTAAAGACCTAAGTTTGCCTTTGTTTGTTTGTTTGTTTTGCGTTCGCTCCATTGTAACCAGCACGGATATCCGTGCGATTTCCGCTGGGAGCGTGATTACGTTGTGCCACCGTTATGCGCCTTGTAGGCCTAGCACATCCGATTTCGGCATGAGTTTGCCTTTGAAAGCCTTTGAAATAAACCAACATACATGGAAAGGCGCTTCACGAAATAAAGTTACATGGCACTATACAGTGAAAAATGTGCAACATCTTGTGAACAGGTGAAATGCAGCAGCTCAACAGAGTAGCTAGACAGTCACGGGTAGATCAAAATACATGAACTGTACAAGAACATTTGCGGCCAGAATATGGCCTATTTGCCAATTACAAACTCTTAGTCAAAGACATAACTCTTAACTGAATTTTTACAATTTATATAACAAATGATAATAATCACTTGTGCTGGGCGAACAGCAAGTTGCCTTTTGAGTAGTCGACTTCTTCAATAGCTTTGATGGAGGTCCTCTTTTCCTGGTAGGTGATTTCTTTGTCTTTTTGTTCCTGTGCTGTTTTATCTTTTGCTAGCATCTCGGTCTTTTCATTTTCTGGTATGCCACAGTGGGATAGTATCTACGCTAACGCTGCCTTTCTCTGGATACTCACTTCTCGTTTGGCTTCCTTTAGGTCTCACAGTTTATCGATGCCAAGGGTTTGCAGGACAGGCATTGCGTCAGTAAGAAACACTATCTATTGACAGTGGCTGATTGTTTTTTGTGGTTCTTTTTACAATTTTTTACAGCAATGTTTAGGGCCTGTATTTCCACAGAGTAGTTGGAGTAGAAAATTCCAGGTGCATCTGGCTCGCAGACAAATGTTCGATTATTAAAAAAAATATGTTTCTTTAGACTCCTTTGATCTACATATTAATTGCATATTAATATTTCATTCTACAAATGAGCTAAAGTCTACTGCAGTTTGGCATCATATTCGCATTAATGGTAAGAAATACACATTATTGATTAGCTAATAAAATGTTATTACATTATTGACAATGTTATTAAAAAGAATTCAGAGACATAATTTTTGTGCTTGTAGTATTGAAATTACACAAAATGGACACATTTACTTGAATTTTTAGTTTTAAACATAATGTATGGCTCTCATAGAATTACTTTTCAAAATATGTGGTGTAATATGTGACTCTCTCAGACAAAAAGGTTCCCGATCTCTGATCTAGACGTTGGTGTAACGGGTGGTGGTTGTATTCTGTCACTTTAAGGTACAGCCTTTAATGTTTCAACCTTAGATTATATAACCTCCTGGGTTATATCAGAGCGTACGGGGATTGCTCAATTTATAATTTTATTTTTTATTTAATTATGAATTTTTAAATTATTTTTCCTCATTCATTACTAACATTTCTTCTTCTTATCAAATTATTTATGCTATTTAGCCAAAGTTGGAGCAAAGAATAGCGGCACTGCGACATACTATATATATATATATATATGTCTTAAGATGAAACTAAGGAGATTTTGGGATGAAGTTGGTGGTCCCCATTCAACAGCCACAGTAACCCAGAAATAATTCTCAATTACCATGTGTAAAGCACAAAAGACGCAGCGTACGGCCAAGTTGCAGACCATGCAACAACGTATTCCGTCCTCCACTCTACGCCCTGCTAATCCGCAAAAGCGTAAGAACGAAAAAAGAGGAAAGGAAGAATAATTTGAAATAGAACTGAATGGTGTATGTGTACAATTGTTTTGGATAGATAGAAAAGAGAGGGAGAGGTACACAAGTAAAAACACTATTTTGTAATGAAGTATCATTAAGTATCAGTTTATTTCTGAATATATTCAAATATATATCATATATAGATATATATCAAATGGCATTCATTGATTTCAGTCCTCACAGAACACTGTGTCGTTATTCAGTGCGAATCTGTTAATACAGTCCTCTCCCTCGCCATTCACAATGCGAAGACATCTCAACCTGTAAGATACAAGAAATACCAGCTTTTATGTTCTTGATGTGTGTGACACATCTTTGAGTTTACATTTCAGTTGTTTGTGTGTTTGTTTATTTGTTTGTTTCCGTTCGCTATCTGATCACCAACACGAAATTTCGTGTGATTTCCACCTAGGAGCGTGAAGTACGTTGTGCTGCCAGTTTACAGCACAGCTGCGTTACTTGCATCTTCCGGTTCAGCACATCCGATTTCCGTATCCCTTTAATTCGGATGAGCTTCCCTCGCCGGTGACAGTCTTCCTTTCTGTCACCAGGCAATGTGGGTGTATCGACTACGGTTTGTCACCCATTGAAACTTTTCTCGTCTGTGAGCATGGTTCCGATACAGAAAACACTCTACTGTAGAGTTGGGCTCGGGTTCCTTCGCCCTTTTAGTAGAGGTTTCACTCACCGACATCGTGGATACCTCGCCCAAGTCTGAGCATCAACACACATATTGGAGCACCAATAGATATTTGCTTCTTCTGCTTTTCCACAAGACATGCTCCTTGGAAGTAACTAAAAGCTTGTTATCTAGTTGAACTCCCCCCCCCCCATCGAAGACGGATGTGTCCGGCCATTGGCGATAATAAAACAGTGACGCAGTGCATTTATATTCTCTGGACTACAAAATTTGTAGTGTATCATATTCAGGAAGTAGTCATCAACCCAGCACTTTTTGGCTGTAGTGTTTTCCAGGCAATGTAAATACTTTTGGTAGTTTGTCATTGCTTTCTGAACGGTTCGGATTCACAATTGCCTGTGACGGGGATCGAACTCGGTACATTGGCCGTCATGGACGAGCTCTGTACCATTCCACCACTGAGCAGGACTACATCTTGCTGAAAATCTTGCTGGAAATCATTGTCCTGCTACAAAAGAGATCCAGCGGGAGTTTGAGAATGAACGATGAAGAAGACGAACTCTTCTTTAGTTACGATTTCCATATAGAGTTTTCTCCATTCTATTTGCACATGATGCAGCCCTCTAGAGCCGTGCTGCTCTCTCATTGTACTCAATACTGTATAGCTTAACTTCTCCAGAAACTTGCTCATAAATCTGGATGTTCGTGAGCTTGGGACATGACAGCCCGAAAGTTCGAGCCAAACGCTGTCCTACTCTGCTGAGACAGTGTTTTGGAGGTGGGGATTAAGATGTGTCAATCGGAGATCTTGTCTGTAATCTGCAATCAAATCCCCTCTCCTTTCTTCTCAATTTACATTGACACGACACGGACACGATCAATTAATGCGTTAGCAAGACTACTTCAGCGCGAGCTTCGAAGCAGTCTTTTCCATAGTGCACGACGAGGAGGTACTTTAAGGATCTTGGTAATCTGCTAACCTTGGGTTTGCACGACAGTAATGCAGAATTCATTGCATCCCGAATGTTTGTATATTAAATTATGGAATATGTCTTAAATATTATACACAGACCTTCTCTAAGTAAAAGACTTTTTTATCAAACCGAGAGTGAAGTCTTCTGGGTACGAGAATCAATGGAAGGTAGTACTGCTAGTAGAACATAATTGAAAATAATACTCACGCATGTCCTGTGTATTGTCATTTGTATGATTTATTCTGTTTTTTGTTTTGTTGTATATACCATATTAATTCATGTAAACATCCGTCAGTGATAGTGTGTTAGTCGTCATCATGTAGGACTCCATTATCTGTCTTCCACGTGAGTACGAGAAATAGATCTAGAGAATCGTCTCATTGTATATAATAAGTGAGACTGCAGTGAAATGGTATAAAATTGCTTGTCCCATTGTACATATGTGACAGACAGTCACCTGTGTCGGAAACCCTCCCCCCTCTTGAGTCCTACCGTAATTATAGACCAGAGCGTCTCAGACATTCCTTTGAGGAATAGAAAAGTGGTCCGGCAAACATTAAGACTACTGAAAAAGCGGACCATAGCAATTAACGGGAACTGCTATCAGACACTGAATCTCGACCCGCCTGACAAGAAATGTTAATGGCACAGGTATTACAAAAGGGTCAAACCGTGATAATTGTAGAACACGGTCATCATACCCGGCTTTGAAGTAGGTAGCGGCATATTTAGTTGGGATTTGGGAGAGAAGTTTTAGAGTTAGTTTTAGACAGTCAGTTCTTGGATTCGAGAGAGTAAGGAGCTCGGAACGCTGTCCGAGCTGGACGGCGAGACAGACAGTTAGCTTTGGATTCGAGAGAGCAAGGAGGCCTGCTCGAAAACTGGGGGTCCAGAGCGGACTCAGTGTGGTTCTATAAGTTAGAATCCAAGCATATTGGACATAGGTCCTACTGCACTGAAGCGTTGAGTTTATGCTTTGTGTGCATCTTACATACAGGAATATTGGATAGTAACTACTGCACTGAAGCGTTGAGTTTATGCTTTGTGTGCATCCTTCATACAGGAATATTGGATAAGTCGCACTGCACTGAAGCGTTGAGTTTATGCTTTGTGTGCATCTTTCATACAGGAATATTGGATACGTCCTACTGTATGGAAACGTTGAGTTTATGCCTTATGTATCTTTTATATTGGATGATTCCAATTGTGTAAAATAAAGTTACCACATATGTAAACGTTGGAGTCAAGATATTGTTTCATTATATATCACTAAAGTATAAGAGCTAAGAGAGAGAGTGATAAGTGATGTACTTCTTAACATATGGTGGATATAATACTGGTATATCTACCACCACCACTACCTCATCTCGTAACGTGCCAGGCTGCACTCAGTAATATAGGTATTACCAATTATCAATCTATATGGCAGATTATACTAAACTGACGCACCTATCACCTATTACTGTTACACTGTTGCAAGTGACCAAGGATCACCGAGTTCGACAATTCACAACGCGGATTACTGGCCACAATACGATCGACGGATAATACAGGATTTTCAGAATATTCGAAGTTGTGTATTAAGTTTTAGAGCATTGTGTTAGTAATATTGTTAAATTCGAAGGACAAGAAGAGCCACACGAGTGAGTAGGATTACCTTTGACATTTTACAACACAATCAATTGTGTATTAAGTTAGAACATTGTGTTAGTATTATTAAAAAATTCGAAAGACAAGAAGATTCACACGACGGAGTAGGATTACTTGGATATTATTGCCCTACATAAAACATTGTGTTGCGAAATAATTAAGACGGAACAATGTATGATGAAAATTGTGAAGAACTGTGTGACGAGCAATAGTTATTCCGTACAAGATATGTGACTTATGTGACCACATGAACAATTGCGTTTTAAGTTAAAATATCAACATTTATGTTTTTTTGTTTCTCCTCTCGTTCTTCTTATAATTGTGTTTAAGACATACGTGTATCTGTCGCAGAATCAAGTACGTTATTTAGAATAGTAACCGACTCCATGTTTATAGTCAGTTAAATACACACATGCGTTCACATGCTTGATAGAGATTGTATTAAGCATAGGAACCTGATAAAATAATATAAATAATTGTTTAAAATGGAACAAAAGGCCGTAGCCCCAGTAGCCGACAAGGAAGAAGTAGAGAAGTCGGAGATGCGCGACTTAATACAAGCCTTAAGATGGCAAGGCTCGGCTACCGCGATTCCACCGTTCTCAGGGAACGAAGCGCACTTCAAGAGCTGGATAGCGGAGATAGAAAAGTGCGCGTTGCTGACAGGAGCCAGCGACTACAACATGAAGTTATTAGCTCTGCAAGCTAGCAACGGCCTAGTAGCGGAGACGATTAGGCTCAGAATAGAGAAAGTGCCCGCAGAATCCTGGAAGGACTTCCAGGCGGGATTAGAACGGAGATATGGTGGATTCTCTGGATCCGCGCATGCGCTGGTAATGCTAACAAAGGTTAGACAAAACGTGGCCGAAACAGTGGAAGCTTTCGGAGACAGACTGTTACGTCTAGCAGAAGAAGCTTTTCCCCAGGAAATGGAGGAAAGAGGGGTAGGCAGAATACTCCTGCACAACTTTGTAGAAGGGTTGCTCCCAGGAGCGATTAAACGTCACCTCATTGAAACTGATCCCAAAACGCTAGATGATGCTCTCCATTTAGCACAGACTAAAGAGCGCAAAATTAAGTGGATCGAATTCAGGTTGGGCACGGAACCCCAAGAAAGAGAATGCAGGCAAGATAGGAACCAAGACCCCCCAGCTGAAGCCGATAGAGGTAGAGATGAGGACCGCCGTGGCCGGATACGAGAACACAGAACCGAGAGGTCAAATGAAACAGAGTTCAGAGGAAGTGGCAGGACCCAGGAGCGTAGACAATACGCTCAGCTGGAAACAAGACGTCATGAGGAGACAGGACACCCAACGGCCTGGACGTCGGGAAACGGACGTACCGCTCGGAGATAGGGACTTACCGGAGCGGATCCCAAGCCAAGGTCCCCTTAAATAGAGACAGAGCAGTTGGAAGGATAGGAGTAGTAGTGAGGAACGAGCGGAAAAGACATATTGGGAGCGCACTAGACACGCTCTTTGTAGCCAGTCGCAGGCGCATAGATAGAGCATCAACGAAGAAAAGAGTGGTACCCATGTTGGCACCAGGAGCGTACAACGGGGGGAGATTGTTTATTGACAAAATAAACAGCAAAGTGCGAGATTTTGAAATAGCAAAATACTTCCGCTGGTTCGGAGAAATTAAAGAGGTGTGTCTACCTGTAAATAAAGAAGGCAAGCGTCGTCCGTTCGCCTTTGTTGAGTTTATCAACCCGAAGGACGGAGAAAAATGTCTCCATAGGGCGGACCACATAAGACGAACCAAAGGTGTGTCTATCACCCCAGCCCGACCAAGAAACGATGACATGGCCAACCATAAGCCACCTAACCAGGGTGACAACCGTAACCGAGTAATCGCAGCAGTGGAACGGGACGGGACAAAAAGACAGAAATTGAACAGCGATTTATCCAGAGATCTGCACACACTAAGAAGGCAGGTTGAAGAACGCCGCAAGCCCCAGAGGAAACAGGACTCACAGCGATCTTCCGAGAGGACTGAAGACAGGTCACGGAAGGACGCCGAACCATTGGATAGGACGGGGAAACGACTTCCGATAGCGAGTTCGAGAGACACAGACCTGGCGGTAGACATTAGGACGGAGCAAGAAAGAGACCCAGATCTTAAACGAAAAATAGAAATGTTGTTATCGAATAAAGACGACAAAAGTGTGGAATGCTTCACCTTGTCTGAAGGTGACAACTTGCTGTGCTACATAGCACAGAAAGACACAAACCCCGAGCTAAAGGTATACGTTCCGGCAGCACTACGAGCGCGAGTGTTGACCCAATACCACAAAGATAACGGACACATGGGCCGGGACAAAGGGATGGACGCCCTCAAGAGAAAATACTACTGGCCAAATATGTTTAGGGAGGTGCAGCAGAAGGTCGCAAATTGCGAAACCTGCCGGCTGCGAAACTTGAAAGAGACAAAGTGCCCTTTACAAGAAACTGACAAACCGCAATACGCGATGCAGAAGGTTAGCATCGACCTAGCAGGACCGTTTCCCGAGACATGGACTGGAAACCGGTACATAGTACAATTCACCGACTGCTACAGCAGGTGGCCGGAAGCTTTCGCCGTACCAGACAAGACTACGGAGACGGTGGTAAATTTGCTCCTGACCGAGTTTATTCCACGACACAGCTGTCCGCAGATTATACTAACGGATAACGGGGGCGAATTCACTAGCAAGAAATTCGAAAAGGCATTAAGGTCACTAAACGTCAGGCACGTGACCACCTCGGTTTATTGGCCGCAAGCCAATGGGATTAACGAACGTCAGCATAAAACGCTGACGGACGTTCTCGCCAAGAGCATAGGAGGAGATGA
Organism: Meghimatium bilineatum; assembly: GCA_034231615.1. Classification (NCBI taxonomy): domain Eukaryota; kingdom Metazoa; phylum Mollusca; class Gastropoda; order Stylommatophora; family Philomycidae; genus Meghimatium; species Meghimatium bilineatum. The sequence goes on along the minus strand of CM067322.1, from coordinate 60,907,025 downwards.
CAGAAATTGGGACGTACACCTAAATCAAGCGCTTTCGGCCATCCGGACTAATTCAAATGAGAGCACGGGGTTCTCCCCGTTCTTCCTGCTGCATGGCAGGGAACCTATGTTTCCCTTAGACCACATTCTGAAACCTAGACGCAAATACCTGGGAGAAGATGTTGTAGAGATCACGTTGCAAGAGATGCACAAAGCCCACAGAGCGGTTTCTTCGAACGTTACGAAAGCCGAAGAAAGGAGGAAGAAGTACGCGGACAAGGGAGCCTCACTTCAAGAATTTGCAGTAGGCGACAACGTGTACTATAAAAAGCACTGCAGAAATTCAAAGCTGGAAGCGCGCTGGGAGAAAGGCTTCGTCGTGATGGAAAGAACAGGTCCAGTGTCGTATATCATAAAGCATAATAAGAGAAAAAGAACGGTACGGACGCAGGTACAACATCTACAAAAGGACCACAACCCCCACGACGTTTCTAGAGCAGAACCCAGGGTTCGGAGGAAACGCCAAGCTACGTACGCCGTGGCGTTGAGCGACGACTATTATTGGAACACCGGCTACATGGACAACGCCGGAAGGGTAACCACAGAGACCGAACTAAGCGAGACCGAAGAGGCTCAGGAGCTTAGGACCGAGTCCAGGGTTCCGGACGAGCCAGCCACGGATGAACACCGGGAAGAGGTGACGTCGGAAAGGTTCGAAGAGAACGAGGACGACAGCGCATCAGACCACGACACTGATGACGACGAAATCGCAGCGGATAACCACACTGGTACAGACGAGTGCGAGTCACACGACAGCACCGAAACGGAACCGAGGACTCAAAGTGAGACAGTTGGAGCGGTGGCACCACCTCAGCCTGCGGCAGACCGCACAAACGACGCGCCTTTTCGGAACACTCGAGCTGCTATAGTCCGTTCAGATTCGTTTGCCGAGATGTTATGATTTATAATTCAAAAAGTTCTTGATGATTTCACATGAATTTTGGCATACGTTGTTAAAATGTCCATGTCGCGAAAACATATGTGTTACTTGATGTCTAGCTGTAACGGTTATTTGAAAGCGGCGAATTCTTTTGATGTTTGCCCATGTAAATATTATTTCGACCATAAACAAAATATTTTACAGTAATCTAGTGCAATGATGACCCATAGGCGTGTCCACAAAATTTTACATGGTGGCAGGTGTAAAAAAATTTAAAATATATCTTTTGTTCGTAGAGTCAATTTGATATTGTTCCATGCTCTTGGTGTGAGTTTCACAAATGTTGTCGCTGCCTTTGAAATAAGTACATATATTTCTTCATGTAAGGAAATTTTGTCTGTAATAGTTGATCCAAGATATCTGAACTTCTGTATTGAATCAAGCGGGCTAATTTTTATAAGTAATGGTTGATGGTTTGCTTATAAGATTTTTTTGAATTGCTTGGGTGGTATTGAGCAATGAAATGTTTTACAAATCAACTTGTAAATTTTGCAAATCAAACTTTTTTTAGTGTAGACTTAATCAGAGTAATGATCATTCCTAATCAGACGAGTCAAATAGGTCGATTACTGTTTTCGGCTGAACAAACAACAAACCTTCCTTTTTCCAATATTCCTCTTCTTGGCGTAACACATGATCCTCACATTTCACCCAGTAGTCTTTATGTATATTTGATAGAGCCTGATTTGTAAGTGTCTCAATATCACATAATTTGAAAGTTGTATTTGTAGATGCTACGTGTCCTTTAACTTTTGCCCAAATTAGCTCTATAGGATTTAAGTGTGCATGATATGGAGGTAGTCTCAAACATCTATGACCATGTTCTTCAATTAACTTGTCTATTTTAAATATCTTTGTTCGTTGTGTCTGTTTTACAAGGTTAAGCAATTCGGGTTTCAAGTACCTGTCGGTAACTGGTATGTGTTCTTTTATGAGCCACGTTTTGATTGCATCTTTTGTACTTGATGATGTTGGGATTCTATCTTCTACGATCACTACGTTATGGTATGAAGCATTGTCCATTATCAGACAAGAAGGTCTATCTAATATTGGAAGAATACTTTTTTCGATCCAGTCTTCGAATATGTGCCTATTCATTTCGGAGTGGTAGTCTCTATTGTCAATGGATTTTGAAATGAAAATTAGATGAGCATTCTGCAACAACCCATTATGTCTGCTACCTGCATGTGCAACTATCAAACGTTGCCCTTTACTACTTGGTACTGATCTTTTAATACTTCCATCTGCTAACTGCCATTCCTTTTCATTTGTATGATGAGCGTTGATCCAAGTTTCATCTAAATACACAATATCATAACCATTCTCGCGCATTCCCTTCACTTCACGTAAATACTTGCTTCTAAGAGCTACCAGATGTGGCTTTTCACAAATAATGTTTTTTCCACCAGCATACTTTCTAAAGGTGAAGCCTGCATTTCTTACAGTTTTCCATAATAAAGTTTTTGATATTTCAATGTCGTTATTAGTTTTCAGCCAAATCTTCAACTTTCTAAGTGTCACTTCTTCGTTTTTATCAAACATTCTACATATTTCTCTTTTTACTAGGTCCTTATCGAACCTGTCTATCTTTTCTTTCCTTCCTTGCTTTCGTGAATTTGTTGGCAATAAATATCTGCTTGCTTCCACTATTCGATCAAATGAACGTTTACACAAACCTAAAATATGCATTGTTCTCTTCTCAGGATTTGATAAAGAACAATAAAGATGTCCCTTTTTACGCTCTCTGCAGAAGTATTGATAAATCTTTATAGCAATGTTATGCTCAGTAAAATATTTCGCTTTCAGATTCATTCTCACATAGACTTGCAGAAGGTAATATGCTTAGTGCCGCCTACTTTCTGTAAATATTGAGACGTGCCTCTGACTTGTGACTTGAAATCGAGTCAATAGCCGTTTTTGATTTCACATAATTCTAAGTTCAGGAAAAATAATATTTGGTGCTAAACGGGAATTTCCATATGTAACATTGCTTTATACAAATGTACAGTGGAAACAACTACTTTTAGAACGGTGCACATTCTACCGTGAGGGTCATGCCTTTATATTTAATAATCAGCTGTGAGATGTAAGCATCTACATAATCCAGCGGTTGTTTATAATTTAGATTAACTTTTTTTAATATAGGTTAAATAAGGTATCTTTGATACTGGATCACATTTCTTTGATAAAAAAATATTTCTATAGCGACATTATTATTCTAAACCTAACTTCAAATGATCAATCCAAAAGAACAATACGTTTTTGATAAAAATAATTTAACATCTCGGCAAACGAATCTGAACGGACTATAGTAGACAGCGCGAGTGCACGATTACTCCGGCCCTGATGGAGACGGCATACAGAGGCGCACAGGATAATAGTGCCGTTGCCATCGACATCATCGCACCTTCACGGGAGGTCCCAGTACAAGCAGATGCTGCGAAATTATGTGTAGTGAAAATAGAAAACGCTAGAGTGGACGCTTTAGCGCTAGCACGGAGGGTTCTAGCGAGAAACAACAGTGCCTACTGATTGCATTATTGTTCTTACAAATAGTGCCTACTTAATGTATCATTGTTCTTGCAAATAGTGCCTACCTGTTAGATTAGTGTTCCTGCTGATAGTCACCATGATATATATTGTTCGTTTGGTTCGTGTCGTATACTATCGTGATGAAAATTTGTTTTTCCTTTCTCCTTTCTTGCATATAATTGGTTTTATGTAGTTAAGATTGTATAAGATATTTCTTGGTTTAAAAATGTTGGTCCATAATTGAGAGGAATGAAGTCACATTCTCTACCGTAAAATGAGGAGGAGACAGAAGCACAGGAGAAAGAAGATTTTACCAGATTAAAATCTTGAAGTGGGAAATGGAGGGAACAGACCCAGGTGTGATCAAAGGAAAGTCCCAGGATATAACCACAAGTGATCAAGGGAATTGTCCGGAAATGACCACACCAGGTCCAAACAATCACAGTTGAAATTGTCAACCACTGTCCGAAAAGTTAGGGGTTGAGAGGCATGGGTAAATGGAATCAGTTGTGGTAACCTTGAGTTACCAATGACATGTTGTCGTTAAAATATTTTGAACCTTGATTTACAGGTTAGATAGAATGAATAATATAACTATAAATGTGTATGAGTGTGTATGAACCAGACGAGATAAGATGTATAAAATGACGAAATATTTGTATGAATGGCGTGAGTAAGTAAGCAAAGAAAATACTACGTATATTTCTGTCATAAGGAGGGGAAGAGTGTGACAGACAGTCACCTGTGTCGGAAACCCTCCCCCCTCTTGAGTCCTACCGTAATTATAGACCAGAGCGTCTCAGACATTCCTTTGAGGAATAGAAAAGTGGTCCGGCAAACATTAAGACTACTGAGAAAGCGGACCATAGCAATTAACGGGAACTGCTATCAGACACTGAATCTCGACCCGCCTGACAAGAAATGTTAATGGCACAGGTATTACAAAAGGGTCAAACCGTGATAATTGTAGAACACGGTCATCATACCCGGCTTTGAAGTAGGTAGCGGCATATTTAGTTGGGATTTGGGAGAGAAGTTTTAGAGTTAGTTTTAGACAGTCAGTTCTTGGATTCGAGAGAGTAAGGAGCTCGGAACGCTGTCCGAGCTGGACGGCGAGACAGACAGTTAGCTTTGGATTCGAGAGAGCAAGGAGGCCTGCTCGAAAACTGGGGGTCCAGAGCGGACTCAGTGTGGTTCTATAAGTTAGAATCCAAGCATATTGGACATAGGTCCTACTGCACTGAAGCGTTGAGTTTATGCTTTGTGTGCATCTTACATACAGGAATATTGGATAGTAACTACTGCACTGAAGCGTTGAGTTTATGCTTTGTGTGCATCCTTCATACAGGAATATTGGATAAGTCGCACTGCACTGAAGCGTTGAGTTTATGCTTTGTGTGCATCTTTCATACAGGAATATTGGATACGTCCTACTGTATGGAAACGTTGAGTTTATGCCTTATGTATCTTTTATATTGGATGATTCCAATTGTGTAAAATAAAGTTACCACATATGTAAACGTTGGAGTCAAGATATTGTTTCATTATATGATATCACTAAAGTATAAGAGCTAAGAGAGAGAGTGATAAGTGATGTACTTCTTAACATATGGTGGATATAATACTGGTATATCTACCACCACCACTTCATCATCGACATACTGTTACACATAGGAAACAAGCGTTTCATCGCTCGCAATTTCTTGGGATAAAAGCAAACAAAACAAACATTTTATCATATATTTATTGAACTACACTAGAAGCTCACTTACTGACACTGTGCCTCCGGATGTTTAAAACAGACATCAGTACAATCCTCGACATATTGCAATTCCTCAGTTGGGAATCCAGACACCAACAGAAAGGCAGTGGCCACTGAGAAAATAGAGATGACAATGGAATATTACTATAGTTACTTGTGAAATTAAAGGATTTTAAATATTGGAAATGCTTAGAGGATTGAATTCCTTTTACCCGGATTTCTCCATATGTACTCAATCCCTTTAAACGAAGCGGAACGTCGGCTACCTATGGTATAACTCATAGTACGTAACTCCGTATCTTCAGGTGACAATCTCCAGGGATCTCCAAAATATCCACACTGTAAACAAGACGTCATGATCCGGATTTGAACCGGCGACCTCTGGCAAAGTTGTTAACCACCACGCCACAGAGACCACCCACTGAATGAATAAAAGATATTTGTGTAAAAGTTTATAATGGTGAGAAACCAGTTTTTTTTCCTTTTTCAAATGTGGACGTACGTCCATTTAGTTATATTAGAGCTGTGATCATAAAAATTAATTGAGGTCTGGATGGGAAGAATTACGAAGAATTATAAAAACTTGGCTTCATTGGCTTCCCGTACATATTCATACCGGCATTTACTAGAGATTGTTACTTAAGAGTCATTTTAAACCTATTTAAACGACTTTCTCTACTACGTTTTTCCTCATCTACTTTCAAACTCCGACCACTTATTAGATAAATATACAATAATATTTATCACAACAAAGAGATGGTAAAATTCCCCCCTCCTCCCGTTACCAAAAAACTACAAAACTACTGAAAATTGTCTTCTCACAAAAAGAGGTCTTCAAAATAAAGTGTTTAGCTATTTTTAAAGTTCCCCCAGGGGTTGAACTTGCATGTGGTCTAAATAAAAAAATATAAGTAAAGGAGATCTGTGAAATTTTGACCCCATAGCGTGCCACTTTTTGGTTGCAAATCGATAATATAAAATTACTGCAGTAAAACTGTAATCCAACAGGCCGTTATAGTTTTAAATCTTCATTCATACTCTTTCAGTCTTCCGAATGTGATCTCAAGAGATCAATGTGTGAAAATGGACATTGCAGTATCTTACTCGTCTTGTGTTACGTTGTGTTCTTGATAAAGGTATTTTGGTCGAAACGTCGATATTTGTGTTACTGGTGATTAGAAAAACTTCGTCACCCTTTTCCAAGTTTCGCCTGCTCATTGGTTGCATAAATACAGAATAATATAGTATTCTCATTACTGTGTGACAAAGGTGTAACTGTGATAGTATCTGGTTGCAGAACCCTTCACAGGCAGGGGGTTTCACAGTAAGAAGTGAGAACCCTTCACAGATAGCAAGAGATGGACTGGGGAAATGCAACACATTGAATGTTTTGCTCTCGTAAAAATGTTGATACAAATACTTTAAATTGCAGACGAGTTGTTCGCGCAGATGTCAGAAAGAAAGTCTGAAACAAGCTAGTACGTTTTAGCTAAAGGCAATATTAATTATCACAAGTCTGCATCTTACGCACTCGGTCACGGGAGGCAAACGACGCCATTACACCACACCCCAGAAAGGACAATGAGATGTTTGGACTAGGTTCAGACGAGAGTCTACAAACTCACACAGGCCGTCTGAACTCGTGGATAATTAAAACAACCAGACAATGGAAGTGGCAAGAGTATTAAGCGCGTAACGCCAAGGGCATGGCTCCGACCAGAGAGGGACATCAAACGTTACGCATGCTCTAATAAACGCGTACAGGAGTTTGACAGGTGATAATGTAGAGGTGGAGTCAGAAGCAGTGAGGCGCGGAGGAGAAGAGAAGTTGATAGGTGAGGGGGTAAGACTAGGGGTGGAGCTAAGAACTTCACCGGAGGACACAAAAAGAGGGTGAGACAGAATCCCGAGAAGAGAATCCCGGCAGAGTGACACGGAGCGTCACACAGAGTCACCGGGACCGTCCGGAGAGTTAGTACTTGTCTCCCCGGAGAGACAAGTCCCTTGTTGAGTTTAACAACTCCGACTTGAAATAGAAAGAAAGTTAGTTGACCAAAAAGTGAGATTAGTAGTAGAATAAGGAGATGGTCTATAATCTCATTAAGCTTATATTATAACGTGTGCCTAATTCCTGGAAGAGATAGAGTAGTTTGTGAAAATCTTGACATTGTATATTTTATATTTTATACGTCTCGGAGATATCAATTACTCCAGAATTTAATATTGATTTGTGTCATTGGCTTGAGGTTTATATTAAACGACATTTTGTTTCTGTAACAAGAAGTGCCTCTGTATTTATTGAAGCCAAGAAGAGATTACTGCATGACCACTACATGATTACCACATGGTTAGAATTAAGTCAGCAGAGTGATAAAAGATAACAAGTTATACTGAACAGAAGAAAAGAACATTACTGTTACATAACTACTAGTTTCGTCTTTCATTTCCAAGTGGAGCGTAGTTCATTAGTAAACTCTCTTGATCATGGAATTAGGCATTGTAGCCTCATCTTGACTAGCGCACAGTGAATTATAGATTGCACCTTGGTTATACCAAGGAGTATTACTGTTAGCGAAGTTACTTTTGTCACGCAAAGAACAAATCATCATCTTCAGACTACGAACAGGACACAACAGATTGAGAATTCGCATGTTCCGAAAGCTGAAGATTGGCGAGACAGACCTGTGCAACTGTGGACTGAAGCCAGAGACTGCAGAACACATTCTTCATGCCTGTCAACTCTACCAAGAAGAGAGGGAGAAAATATGGCCTACTGAGACGACACTACTTCCATACCTGAAGAGTTCCATGGTTGATTTGAAGTGAATCACATAATTCATTGAAGCTATTGGCGCTGTTACCTGATATCCGACTGAAGAGCGATGAAGAAGAAGATGATGATTTTTAGATATATGAGCATGAGTCAATATCAAGAATTCACGAATTGGGAATAAGAATAGGCGTGGCTCGTAGAGAGCACCTAACAAAGATTTCAAAAAGAACAGTTAACCAACATAGAACCGGAATCATCAACCATTATACCCTGAGAGATTTAGTGAAGCTAAGACATGGAAGCACCTATGGACATGTCCGGTGTGTGAAAATGATAATCAACATTATCTAATACCTAACCTAGTATCTAATTCTCGTGGCTTTGAACAATTATTTCATCTAAAACATATTATCCAGAACAATTATCATTACTTTATCCATACTCTAGTACAGTCTTTCGGCTAGCGAGCTACATCAAACAAGAGAAACTGGTGTAATTAAGATCAAATTGCATTGTCCTCATCATGCAAAGACTGCGTTCGTCTGATTTTTTTTAATGACACATTCTGTTCTTCTTTTCTTTCGTTCGTTTGAAATGTGCTTATATCTGAAGTTTTGTCTCTCCTATAAACGTGACTGTGTTTTGTAACTTGTATAGAGGTCCGTAGACTTTGTCTTCCACTGTTTTTTTCACTGGGCCTATGTGTTTGTCTCAGCCTTTCATATTTTAGAAGAACATACTCTGTTGTCTGAGGTGCCTGTACACCTCAGACAATGCTGTTGTTAATCTTCAATTTTGTTTACATGTGGCTGAGAGTCGGTTTTATCGAATTCAGAGACGTAGAATGACAACTTTTTCTTGAGTTGGAATTAGTTTTATAATTGTTTTGGTCATCTATTTCTTTTTGATGGTATAATAACAATTAACACCTTCTGTTGATCTAACAAATAGTAGAAGTGATAACCAGTTTGCATATGCTCGTATAACTTTTATGAGTAAACTGAGTTTAATACCAAATATTGATTTATATTTTCACTCCGACGTAGGCTACTTAATAATCAATCAACCAATAAACCCGTAATCCTTCAGGGTCGTAGGGGTACTACATTGGATGCTTTAGTACACCGAGTCCTGCAGAAATTTCTATCCTCAGTGATGAGTGAGGAAAGATCTTGTCCTGTCCATTCCGTTATGTTGTCTGTCCATGTCATTATTTGCCCTCCTCTGCTTCTTCCTCCTTCGACAGTTTTCTGCAGTATTGGTTTTTTTTAAATGAATCATATCTGCATACATGTCCAAACCATGTTTGTTTTCGTTGTTTCACTATTGAAACGAGTGATTCTTGTACACCTACATGTCCACTTTATGTCTTACGTACAAATTGGTCTTATGTATCCTATTAGAAATTCGTAAAATTCGCCTGTAGCATTTGTACTCGAAAGCCTGTAATCGTCTCTCCATGTCCGCAGTGAGTGTCCACCTCTCACAACCATACAGCACAGCAGAAAGCACCAGCGACTTGTACAGTTTGACTTTCACTCCAACACTTATGTTACTTTTCCAAATCACCGTTAGTCTTGACAAGGACGCTAAAGCCATCTCCAGCCTTATTTTTAGTTCTACTTTGTATTTTCCATCGCTGCATATGCTGGATCCGAGATATTTTAAGGTATTCACCATCTCATGTCCATTCATCATAATATTAGTCTGTTTTTCTATCTCTGCTGTTAACCAAGATCTTGCTCTTTTCTGCGTTTATTCCCATTCCGTACTTGCTGGTAACTTTTTCCAACTTTGCTGTTAGCTCTTGTAATTCTTGTTCTGACCCAGCTATAAGATCAATATCATCAGTGAAACGCAATTTGCAAATAGAGCGACCTCCGATCGATATAGACGATACTTAATAATATCAGAAAGAGACTATCTTTAATTTTGTTATTGTCACTGTATGAGACAGGGCGAATTGATAAACATAGTTGCAAAAGAAAGAATAAAAGAAGAAGAGATCGAGGACGACAGCATGAGAAAATAGATTATTTTACAATCGTGGCATGATAATTAATCAACAACGATCCTGATACAAGATACTAAAGATAGAGAATTGAGGAGATTTTTTATCACATGGTCAACACGACACTAGATGATGATTATTTACTTACCTAAAAGTATGGTAGTTGCGTAAAAATTCATGGTATCAGTTTGCAGTTCTGTAGTTGAGTGTGGAAAGAGTTTTAATGTTTAACTGTGACGAATCAGTGCATTAGATCGTTTGCTCAATTTATAATCTCTGCATTCTGCACGTGTTTCATACTACAGGTCAAATAGTCGTTAAATGAAGAGAACTTAATCTCGGCGAAATACCATCAACGTCGTTACCAACAATACTGCAAATAATTTTTATCAGAAGCTATATGTCCTTGATAAAAACGATTAAGTGGCGTTGGTGGTTGTTTAGATTGTTAGGTACTCACGTTTTCGTATAACATTGATTACTTTTGAGTAATAAATGCACCAACAACAATAATATTAATTTATACCAGGTTTAAAGCACAAGTTACTATATAAAAACACCAAATGGAAAAGAAATAGAAAAATCCATACCCACAGGCAAACATTCCGCAAATTTCAAAGCAGAAATGGGAGCTATAATAGAGGCAACCTAATGCTCATATCATAAACTGCTTGCCGAATGACAACAAACATGTAGTTTTTCTAACTGATGCAAAATCGGTATTGCGGGCAGTGAAAGAGTTAAAGAACACGGACATGAATGAACTTATGGCCAGCTTACTACACCTCAGTAGGACTACCAAAGAAACAGTAATGCAGTGGATTCCTCGTCACTGTGGCATACTTGGAAATGAAAAAGTCGACTCCGGGCAAGGAAAGGGGATCACTAGAACAAATAAAAAGTGATAATAAGTACTATGAATTAAAAACTATGATAAAAGAAGAATATAAGAAAACGTGGAAGCAGATGTAGCCGAATGCGGAACCAAATGACCCCTACCATCAAATGTCACGCAGGGAACAAACCATCATCTTCAGACTACGAACTGGCCATAGCAGAATGAGAAGTCCCATGTTCCGAAAGCTGAAGATTGGCGTGAAAGACCTGTACAACTGTGGACTGAGCCCAGATACTGCAGAACACATTCTAATCATGCCTGTCAACTCTACCAAGAAGAGAGGGAGAAAATATGGCCTACCGAGACGGCACTCCTTCCATACCTGAGGGGTTCCATGGATAAGCGAATAGCACAATTCATTTAAGCTATTGGCGCGTTAACCTAATATCTGACTGAAGAACGATGAAGAAGAAGAACAAGAACACAAATAATCTGCAAGTCATAACTTTCGTTTCGTGTATCCCAATATCTTTATCTATAATGTATTCAGAAAATGAAAGTATCACTCTGAAAGTAATGAAACAATGTGTAAACAATATTAGAGCGTCGTTCTGTGATCACGTTTCTGCTATCACTTCACTTGAAGCTATAAGTACCGGCACAGATGCACATAATACTGGCTAATTTTGGAACAATGCTTCTCAAAACGTATGACCAAGCATCCACTTTGTCTACATTATCTTCGTATACAAACAATTTCGTAATAAAAAATACAATAGCGGTCCATCGCAGGCAATTATGACAACAGTTCCAGATTTTTGTTATTGCATCTCTCTGGTGCGTGAGGTGATGACTGAAAACTCCAACAATGGTATAGGTATAGAATCCTCTGCCACATTTGGGACACGTATGATCAGATGTGTGCGTCTGTGTGATTTTTGTTATGCTTTTTATATCAGCGTGTTTTCTCTGTGCCTGATATTTTATGCCTCTCTGCGATGCACACCTTTGCTGATGTTGCTGCGAATACAGTGCGATTCTGAGAGACAGACTCACATGATGTGATGTCGATGTTGAAGCTATTTATGGACACGTTGTGAGAGTCTTTGACGCATTTCTCACCATACATCAACTGTTTGATGTGCATTTGTCAGGCATCCGCACAACATGTCTATCTCATATCAGTTGAGTCTTGCTGAAGCATTGTATGAATGCTTGTGATGTTGGCTCTAGTGAGGACTTCAGTGTCATGTTGCCACATTATCCTGAGAAGTTTGCACATACAGCACACTAGGCAGTTATTTAATACTCTGATGTGTCTGCTGTACACTGTCCATGTCTCACAAACGTATAGAAAAGTGGTGAGGACAATGACACGATATACCTCTAGTTATTTTTTAACGCGATAGATTTTGTGACACATTGTACCACAGTCTGCCAAATGCAACAGTTGCTTTAAAGATTCTGTTAACTTCATCATCAATGTGGTCGTCCTCGGTGAGAATACTACCGAGATATGTGAATCTGTTGACTGGTAGGAGACAATTGCTCACCTAGTTGGATAAAATATAGTCACTTACCTGTGTACATTTGTTGATATTTTTGCTGTTAACATGCTTCGAAGTAGGTAACAATGCTGCACTTGAGAACAGCTTCATTAATGCACGGTGTTTGTATCAAACATATTTCTGTGTTTTTATTAAATTGTATTAAAAAAAATTCGCTGACATTTTAACCTTGTCTGTAATGTTTAACAAGATGAGAACATTTTCTGTAAAGTTTTTATTAACAAAATGAGTGACATGTTAACCTTACAACTAATCCCGTCCACCCCCTTCCTGAAGGCGTATATACGACCCTGCCCGCCATCAGTTAGTCATCAGACTGTCATCATGCCACTCCGAACACGTCCATAGATCTTCAGTCTGACATTCAGTATGCCCTTCAGCAAGTGATAGCTGATTGTACCTGTTCTGTGTTTGTTGGTAACTCTGCTTTTGATTATTATGTGCCACATGTTTCTTGCAGCTCTACGCTTCACTCCCATGCTCTGGATTATAGTCATAGACACGAAGGAAGAAATACACCCTACATCATCCAACCGGTCAAACTCCGTGATTGCATTAAAAATATCATTGAACTACTACCAGTCACTGTGACTAAGCTAACAAGTCTGGTAGCTCTTTGATTCCCCTAACATCCACGTGTCCAGGTACGAAAATTAAGGTATCTGTCTTTAGCATAGACTTTATAAATGACTACAGGCACTGACAGTGTAAACAGCCAGACTGAATCCTTCGAAGCATACTGCCATACACGTTGTCAAATGCGACTAAGAAGGTTTTTGGGGTGATGATTACTGTCCCTTTCCATAGAGAGTAAAGAGGACCCAAAACCCATGCTGCTGTAGGATTATCAGGCCGAAATTAGCAGATATTGTTGTCAAGCTGTAACACTATAATTAAAAGAATGCATTCCATTCTCTGTGTTATATCCTGCTCATGAGCAGAATTTTGAGAAAAAAGCAGATGTAAACACTCACTTTCCCCAGCATTTGTCATAGCGAATGCATACTGATTCCTAAGACTGAATTTTCTACTTCATATATGCCCATACACTCAATATCAATTCAAAAGGTATGCCTTCAGTCAATAGGTATTTGATAAACAACTACAATTTTAATAAGATCGAAAGTATGTTTTCAACAAGAAGCGACGTATGTTTTCAAGATAGTATTTGTTTGTGTGTATGATCTATGCTTTGTTGATCACGTCTCAACTTAGTCAAGTCATCCGCATGCCAGATTAGTATCTTCTACAGAGATTATGCTATGGTGAACTTTGTGTAGCTAAGCGTTCAAGTAAAGGTCAGAAAAAACGTTTCAAGTGCTACTTAAAGACATCTTTCACGAACTGTAGGGTTGACTCAAGCTCTATAAAAAAACCACAGCTCTTGACCGCCCATCTTGACGTAGTCAGGTCAGTGTTGGTATTAAAAGCTATGTCATAGTAGAACACTGCAGCCGATTCGAAGAAGACAACAACGAAAGTAATGTCAGACTATTTTCTCTCATCTGAAAACCTATTTCACTCCTGCTCACATCGCAACACATTTTTACACATATCCAACACAACACATATCCGGATTGAACTTAAGACATCTGAGGACTCGAACATCAAACCTATTTTTACTTTTTGAATTCTCTTGCGAAGTAGGAGCAACATGATGATAACGGCAGAATTCTGATGAGGTACGAATCTGTCGCTATTGTTCTCTATGTCAGTTAATGTAGTTTTGCTTTCAGATCCAGACTAATGTTTCTTTGACATTCTTTTTTTAATGTGGAAGCTCTCTCGATGTTTTGCAAGTTCACGGTAGCTGCTTTACTCAATGCTGCTGTAAGGAACTATACCATGAGCAGGATGTCTTCTAATCCGAATGTGACTTTCTTGTTTCCTACGTGAAATCTCGAGGCACGCAGTAGACTAGTATCCATTATACAGAACATAAAACCAACATATAAGTTAGAAGCAAAATAAATACTCGTGCAGGCCAACCAACAGAAACATCTCATGGCAGTGGTGAAGTGTCGCAAACTTGTGTGGTTTGGCCACGTGATTAGACACGAGTCTATTTTCAAAAATATCCTGCATGGCACAGTTGAAAATGGAAGTCAGGGGGAAGTATGGATTGATAACATTAAACACTAGAATAATTAAGATTCTCCACATTCAAACAAAGAACTGGTAATAGAGAGGTATAGCGAAATTTGTGTGTTGATGTTTCTAGAATGGCACTCCTACGACCATGAATGGTTATGGATGTGATGATGATGATGAGTAGATTAAAGTGTTGAATTCCTCCCAGTAATCGAGATATGGATCTTCACCAATCTTCAGCACATGGGAAATCAAGGGGTGGGGTTGTTAATCTCACACCCAACCTCCTTGGCCTGCCTCCACATTATATGATATGAAAATGATAGGCGCCAATCATAATATTACTGGTCAACATTGAAATCGTTACTTACTTAAAAAGACCTCAATCTGTAGTATCTTGGAATCATGGAAAAAAATAGGCAGAGATTACTATGACGAAGACCACTGAAGCCTTTAAACAAATTGTAAAAGAAACCAAGAAAGAACGCTGGGATAATTTTGCACAAATATTGCAGACGACAGTGACCTATATAAATTTTGGAAATTACACAAGGCATTAAATCGAAAAACAGACACAAAATTAAACTTGTGCTTGAAGGACGAGTCGGGGCTAATACTAACCATAGATGAGCAGAAGGGCATCACTTTCGTCAGCAGATATCTCCAACAATCAGATCAGAACAATATTGATGAAGACTATTGTGGACACTATAACGCATCGTTGGTAACAAGCGATGTCGCTGATGAGGATGTCGTTGGTTGATGTAAAAGAGACCATAATGAAAACATCAAATGGTACACCGCGGGACCCGACGGAATACGTTACTGTCTTCTGAAAGATATTGCAGACAACCGGTTTAAAACAATTGTTGTTGATTTCAACACGTCTGTAAACGACGCTTATCAGAAGAATGGCTACACGGCTACCTTTTTCCGCTGGCAAAGCCAGGAAAAGACACCTCCGACATCACGAGTGTCGTATCACCTTACACAATGTTTACCGCAAGGTGCTGGAGAGGACAATCGCTAGAAGACTGGCATTCGATTTGGAAAATAGAGGCTTACTTCCTGACACTCTAGGTGAATACAGACCGGGGAGAGACACGGCCACAAATGCGGCAATCCTCGCATATGACATCTACGAGGGATTTCAGGTAAATGAGAAAACAGTGGTGGCCACGATCGACCTAGACGATATTTACAACAGAGTCAGCTTCGGCCAGCTGATACATTTGCTAAGGGAACTCATCATCTACTCGTAGATAATTCGATGGACAGCAATGGTGCTAATGTCAAGATATGTTGCTCTGAGATGGGGATTCTGGACATTAGAGATCAAAACTACAGCACCGGGATGGCCACAGATATCGCCACTATCACCTGTACTCTTTAACGTCTTCACATACAAAATAGCGCAGCTTCAGGAGGCTGGACCTAGCAGGATACTAATATATGCGGACGACCTCTTACTGCACAAACACGGCAGAAACAGAAGAGACATGATTGATATCGTTTCGTAGCTCTGGTGGGCCGATTACAAGGCAGTCATCAATTCCACTGTAATACTACTACTATATGTAATTCGTATATGTTGTTGGGAGCCATAGTCATACCCTCGTTAATGGTTGTTCTGTGAAGAGTCTCTCTTGGTCTTCCTCTTTTTCTTTTGCCATCTGGTACCAATTTTACTGCTTGTAGTGGCAGTCTGTTAACCTCGAATAGGATTTCTTTTTTAAAAAAGCCACGATATCCACTTGACTACCAAGATATCCTATTTGAGCTCTCTAAGCTTATGAGGAAGACTGAGAAAGAGTGCAATTGAGTCAGGCAGTAATTTAATTTTATTGACGCTTGCACTCTTGGAGAATAAGCGTTTTTAATACATATTCATCAAGAACTTATGTTACCAATCTGTATGTGTAGCCCACAAAAGGTCTTACCCTGTGAGTACGTTAAGCTTTGAAGGGGCTCTGGCACTTCCTTTTTGTCGGACATCCTCCGATATTTGGTTTATTTATATTCTGGTACACATGTAGTTTTCGGCTATTATTATTGTTCCATCCTGTATTGTTTGTCCGTATCGTGATAAAAACAAATGTTGGCTGTATTTGCCAACTTTTGTAAAACTAATTTAGTATATTTTTAAAATGTTCTTTTTATATTTATTAAACGTAATTCGAGCCTATTTATATGCGCTGTGGTTGCGTCATTATATTGTAATGTAGTATTCTTTCACAAGCAAGTCATATTTCTGAAGAATTGTGAAAATATAGAGTAAAAACACAGGTATTTGTATAACTTTATTCTCTATTTTTGCACCTTTTTTTTTATTTATGACGAGAAAATAATATTTTACAGTAGTATGGTAATCTTGAATTAAATATCTTATTCCAGGCACCGTGGTATTCAAGAACTAATCCCAGTCGCAGTGGTATTCAAGAACTAATCCCAGTCGCAGTGGTATTCAAGAACTAATCCCAGTCGCAGTGGTATTCGATGTTACCGTTGCTATAGTAGAAATGGTTGATACAGTCGGAATATACTCCTTTGGGATCTACATCCACACAGTCTAATCTAAAATAGTGAAAAAATGAAACAATGTGTATTTCAAGAAAAAATGATATTAATTGTGAAAGTATTTATGAAACACTTCGTTTATATTAGACTGGTCTTACGTATGTTTTTGACTGGGAAAGTACCATATTTAAAAGTCAGGTGTTTTTGTGGGGATTTTTTCAAACACTTTGAGGCCAGTTTCTTGGATCGGAGATCGGAGTACTTTATTCTCTTGATTCTTGATTAGAAACTGGCTTCACAGCACGCGGGACATTCCCATAAGTGTTCCGCCCACTGCTCCAGCAGTCATCCCAGTGTACGTAGACTCATAGTTCCGGTCAGGTGTTGATTGTGCGATCTTCGAGACCCCCCACAAAACCTACCTCTCCTTCCCTCACCTCCAGACACTCCCACCTCTAACACTCTCTGCACGCGCACGTTCCCAACCCCACCGACATCATCCGCATCCCGAAACGAATTCACTACCTCCTTTATTAAATCTGCCCTATCTCTTCTCAGCAATGTGCCGTCTATCGCCGCATTGTCCGCCAACAAGTCGGCTCTCCCGTTTCCTCCGACCCCAGCACGACCAGGGCAGCATATCCATGCAATGCCCTTGACAACCGAATTGTTCAATAAGTCCCACCATTCCTTTCTCAGCATGAACCTCCACATCCTGCGCAACATGCCCTGAGAGTCCGTGAGTATCACCGCGTGCGTCGATCACCAGCCATCAACCAATCAAGAGCTGCCGCAACTCCCTCCATCCCCATCCCCACGCTCGATGCGACAACAGAACATGCTGAAGACTTCTCAACCAACTCCACGCCATCTCTGTAGGCAACAAAACCCCCAACCGCTTTTATTTGTGTTTCTGCTAACAGAGCCATCTGTGTATATAATGTCTTGCGGTCTCGAGTGCAGCAGGGCGCGCTCGTGCACTGTATCCCGAGCCCTGACTGCCGTCCACCCTCGACACGCTCTATCTAGTTGTATCCTTACTCTAGTCAGTGATCTCCTCTCAGTGTCTATCTCCACCCATTCACTGCCTTCTCCCATTTCTTCCAATTCACACACTATTCGCAGTGCGTCCTCGGCCTCTGCCATCAGACTTGTTTTCCCTTTGACTCATCTAGACGATGGTGTAATGGTTGGTGGTTGCATTCCGTCACTCTTATTCCGGAACTCTTATTCCGGAGTACTTAGTTCAGCCAACAGGGGCTCAAAACTATAACTGGCTATGTCCTCGTAAAATTTAGAAAGACCAAAGTTTGCCCTAGCAAGTAAATTTTCTAAATATGAAGGCAGCGAACCAAGATGTGCACCACATTAGTCGGATGTCACACACACAAGCAATGAAAAGATAATGAAGTAACAAGAAAATTATTTCGAATACTGAAATAGTCAGTCATTATAATGTTTCTTACAGAAACTTTGTCAGTTGTAACAGGAACCATAAAACCAAACAAATAATCTATCAGAGGCGCTGATATAAATTAGTAATAATTTCAATTATTTCTTTATTTTGTTCCCTACTTGATGTCTACACCGTCAGATAAGTCTTATGGTTGAGTTCCACTGTTGTTTGAAGCTCTTCTTTGGTTTCATATATATGCATGGTTGCGCAGTTGGGCTAGTACGTCTCTCTCAATTATTTATTCTGCAGAATATTTTCAAAGTATATTTATCAAAGTATATTTAACGAGCAATCGTATTTGTAAAAATAAATCACGCTTTTAGTATCAACACGAAAGACTATTCTGAAGAAGGACTTGATTCTTGTTAAGATCAGACGGAAAAGATCAATGAAGATTTCAGTCTAGAAATGGATAACCAGCCCGAATCCTTGGGTTCTTTGTTACCTCTAATATTTTATTGTAGTGTGTCCTGATATAACATAATTGGACTTTGTCCGCTGGTTGAAAAGGGACAGCCTCTTCAAAAGAGAGACAAACTCATCAACTACCTACCTGGAAAACCAGCGGAGATATTTTGCACTTTGAAATGCATTAAAATGTACATTAAAAAATCTCGTATACGCACTTGCATTTTGCTTCCGGGTGTAACCTGCAGACTTCATCACAAGTTCCGACTGTGGTGTACTTCGGCACGATGATTTCTTGAGTCCAACAAGGAGTCACAATGAAGCAAACCAATACTATCGTTGGAAACAAAAATCAACTAACACATTGATATTGGGGAAATGGAAAAACAAAAGAAATGAGAGCGTTTGATAAATGAAAGGTAGAAAACTACGAAGACATGATAGGAATAGTGCAAAAATGGGATTGCGAGAGTATGAAATATCAAATAATACAAATGTATTTGCGTGGTGGATTACATGTGTTCATTATTTACTTATTATTGTGTAATTGTTAACCACAGACCTGAAAACATAACTGTTAACCGCACCATGAAACATATTCAAAATATGACTGAAAAGGAATAAAAGGTAGTCACACTACTAAATCTTTATGTTAAAAATGACAACCACAAGATACATATTTGGAACTAAATGTGTTCTGTTTTCGCTGTTGCGATGACAATTCATATTTGTATGTTATTATGAACAAGATCCAGAACTATGCATTTTTTCTGGTACTCCTAACTAATGCAGACCGCCGAGAACATTTAAAATCGTCGCTGAAGCCACTTTGTAAATGTTTTGTCTCTGTATTTTTCATGTGCTTTTATCTAACCTTTTCTTCCGCGTTAATTCTCAAACTATGGCTGGGTCTTGCCAAAGACACTTCTTTGAGTTGCAGAAAGGCATACGCGCTCAAGGTGGCCAAAAGAAGCGCTACAAAGACTCGTTAAAGCCCTCACTGAAAGCCTTTGAAGTAGATCAAGAAATATGGGAAGAACTTACACAAAATCTAACATTTTTTAGCTCTATAGTTTACAAAAAAACTTTGCAGCATCTTGTGAAAAGATTAGAAATACAACAAATCAACAGTAGAGAGTAACTAGAAAGTCACATGTGCACTAGTAGACCAAAAACCATCTACAGTGGTCATCCCATGCCTTAACTGTCCAAAAATATTTAAGACCAGAATATGGATTATTAGCCACATACGAACTCATAATTAAGGACATCACTAACTGAATTGCAAAGTGGATGTAACAAATAGTCTTCATCACTTGGGATGGACGAAAAACAACAACAACGACTGGGATATCTCTTTGTAGTATGACAATGGAACTAGATTTCAAGCGGGATGTTGTCCAAATAACGCGAAAATGCGTTGTATCGTTTTATTTGTGCTAATGACTAGACACATTCGACTTCGGCGACTCTCATCTAATTAATATAACTATATATTTGTGCAGAGTTGCTGATTATAAAATATTTAAAACGACAATTCTATTATTAACAGTTATGAGGGGATAGCATATGTAGCTGCGACCTGACTCCAGGGTATCCTATAGATCTACTTCCTGTGAATATGCGGTAATGAGAGTGCAGGCAGACTTGTTTCTATGGCTACAATAGACGAAAGTTTATAATGGATAAGAGGGCGTGTTGAAACTGTTATGTGGGGCTTGCGTGACGTAGACTCCGCTATTGATGACACATCTACATAATTCGGTATAAAGTGTGGGAGTAGTAGAACTGGACGCCTGAAAGCCGAAGAAACATAATGTTTAACCAGCTAGCGACAGACACCTATGAGTTTGCCCGAAGTTCAATGATATCTACTCGCAACCTTAACGGGTTCTATAATTATTACCAAAATACGTTTCAGATATCAACAGTCGGTACTATGGAAGAAGAAAATCCAACTTTCTTGGTCAAATATTTAGAGAAGAAAACAGTTTAAACTCTAGATATGTCATGAAGACAGTTTAAACTCTAGATGTATCATCCATTATCGTGAAGACAGTTTAAACTCTATATGTTTCATCCTATATTGTGAAGGCCTTTTAAACTCTAGATATGTCATCCTATATCGTGAAGACAATTTAAACTCTAGATATAGACATATCAGCCTATATCGTGAAGACAGTTTAAACTCTAGATGTATCATCCATTATCGTGAAGACAGTTTAAACTCTAGATGTATCATCCATTATCGTGAAGACAGTTTAAACTCTAGATGTATCATCCATTATCGTGAAGATAGTTTAAACTCTATATGTTTCATCCTATATTGTGAAGGCCTTTTAAACTCTAGACATGTCATCCTATATCGTGAAGACAATTTAAACTCTAGATATAGACCTATCATCCTATATTGTGAAGACAGTTTAAATTCCATATGTGTCATCCTTTATCGTGAAGATAGTTTAAAATCTAGATGTGTCATTCTATATCCTAAGACCAATTATTACCTAAACATTACATTATTTTAGCGCCAATGGATTGCCGAAGCCCGAAATGGCAGTAAAGAATAGCAACACTATTATCTGTCATACATGTCGTAAGATGCGACTGTGACTATGATGTTTTGAATTGGGTTAGCCGTCCCAAACTATAGATCAACGTGGTCCAAGCCTTGTGGAAGTAAGATTTTTCAGGTCAGAAGATGCAGATATTACAATCAAGTTGTAAACCATGACACAACACATTATGTTTTCCATGTTATATTGTCCTTACCAGCAGGAGTTTGAATGCGAACGAAGAAGGACAGTGGTTTTGATAAATTCTGGCTACATAGATGTACAGAAATCTTTCCGAAACAAACCTTCTTCACTAAACACAAAAAAATGATGTTCACACAGCAAATGTAAGATGATCATAAATCAACTTACCCAACACAACACAAGCGGGAAGGTAAGCCATATTGTTGTGTCTGCTGTATTTCTTTTTCGTGTCTACTGTATTTCTTTTTTGTGGAAATTCATAGGAAGATATTGTCTTAAATAGACATCTAATCCGCCCGCAATGTGTTCTATTTCCCACTGTGCGAAATTTTACTTACTGATACCACAGAACCAGAACTTTCTAAATTTGTTCTTGATATCCGGGTTTAACGAAAGGACATTGTACATATGGCATAACTAAGCCTTGTATTATGTTTAACTAAGAAACATGTTGGTTTTGTGTATAAATAAGAAACACGCTGGTATTACGTTTAACTAAGAAACATGTTGCTATTGTGTTTAATTAAGAAACATGTTGCTATTGCGTTTAACTAAGAAACATGTTGCTATTTCGTTTAACTAAGAAACATGTTGCTATTGCGTTTAACTAAGAAACATGTTGCTATTGCGTTTAACTAAGGCACATGTTGCTATTGTGTTTAATTAAGAAACATGTTGGTATTGCGTTTAACTAAGACACATGTTGCTATTGTGTTTAACTAAGAAACATGTTGCTATTGCGTTTAACTAAGAAACATGTTGGTATTGCGTTTAACTAAGGCACATGTTGCTATTGTGTTTAATTAAGAAACATGTTGCTATTGTGTTTAATTAAGAAACATGTTGGTATTGTGTCTAAATAAGAAACATGATGTAATTCTGTTTAACTAAGAAACATGCTATTATTATGTTTAACTAAGAAACATGCTAGCATATAAATTCATCCTATAATTATCTGAATATGTCCTTTTAATTGTCTATCTTTTCTCTTGGCCGATCCATAGAAGGTGTTGCTGTGATGGAAAACTGGCATCTTTGTCTCTAGCAGGATCTAAAGATGAAGTATGCTCGAGAGGATGAAATATCAACATGCTTCGGGCATGTTGCCATTTTATCTGCTGAGGAGAATTGTTCATTCTCAAACTCCATGAGATTAGCAGGATATAGTCAGAAGAACGGAATTCATTGTTTCATGGTTAACAGATTGACAGCGATTTCTGCCCGTATGGAATGGAAGAACCAACCCCACCCGTATAAACTCGTTAGTTGCCCCTGACGAGATGCATGACAGATCATATTGTTGTTATTCTTTGCTCTCTTTTCGGACCTTGACAATGCACTAACTTTTAACAAAATATGGAGGGAGGGGAACTGGGTATATACATATTAGTCTGCCTGGAATGCTAAGACACATATTCGTAAGACACAAACTTATCACCAATAAAAGTTATGTATGGGTAGTGTTGCAAACAAACTTACTGTTTTTGGAAAACCGCCACCTTTTCTTAAGCGACAGATAGTGTCCCTAATACCTAAAGAAAAAAAATAGTATATTGAACAACACCTGAAGACCAAATTTAAATAACAAAGGACCAAAATGATAATCAACGATGCGCTATGAACTTTTCAGGAATTACCAGTTTTCTCTGTCAGCATCACTGAAGGGAAGTCACTCGTACATTTTCGGCTACATAGAAGAATTGAGGACGTGAATCAAATCTTGTATTCGCCGCATCACGCAGAAGACATTACAGAAAAGTGCATTTAAAATTATATGTTATTTCTTTCATACGTTGAAATATTTGTGATACACGGAAGGCAACTCATGTCTACACTATCCTCGATGAGCATAACCAGAAAGATACAAATGGGCTGCGAGAGTCCGCCGAAAACGGATGTGTCGGAACATTTGTACAAATAAAACGGCGATACAACGAATTTTCATACACTGGACTACATACTATTGGAAATCTAATAGACCCATTGTCCTGTCTGCTACAAGAGAGATCCAGCAGGAGTTTGAGAATGAATGATGAAGAAGAAGAAGAGGAAGAGGCTGCGATCGTAAACAATTAATTGAGGCATTGTATAGGTCGATGTCGGAATTTGTCACGTGAATGTGTGTGCCTAGCCAAGTGGGCGTTCAATGCAACGAGACAGCAGATCGGCTTTCATGCGTTACTACTGTGTCGGGCAATGGGGCAATTAATAGAACTGACATATTGAACTCATTAGCAGAAACAGCGCGGTTAAATGAAATTAATGAGGATTATGATTTCTTGTCCATAATAAAGGAACTGAGCCTGAAATTCCACGTCGCCGGAGTGAGTGCTACTTTGGACGTAGAAGAATTTTCGTTAATCAATAAAGAACACTCATGAGGAGATCGGAACCAACATTGACATGCAATAATGATGCTCTGACGACTAAATAATTTGTGGGAGATGTGCATTTTAAAAACATCTATGACAGGATAATCTGAGCTGCGATTTTTGTATTGTTTATGGCCATACGTCCTTACGTAATGATGCGATGTTCCTCCTTCGGAAGCGAAGATGAACATGGCATGGAAAACAATAAATGTAATGAACAAGTATAAAAAACATTTGTCTAATTTGGTTTGTGAGTGCGTAGATGCCCGATGAGTCCGATTCGTGCCAGGAATGTTCTATTGCAGTGCATGCAGAAGTGCAGAGGTTGTGGGTTAGGGGAGTTTTCGGATTTGTCCTTCCGCTTCCGTCGCTTGTAAATTGCCTGCAGTGTTCTTTGTTCAAATTTAGTGATGCCAGCATAGACATGGCTGTGCCAAGCTGAGTGATCAAGGGCTGTAATCTAACAGGAGCTAGGCTCGATGCTGCAATGCTTGAGAGAGTTTGTTTTTTAATGTGATCATTGAAGCGGTTTTTTTTATCCTCCGCTTGAACGTTTACCTTCGCACAGATCTCCACAGAATAATCTCGTTGGAAGGCGCTTGTCTGGCATACGGAACATGTGGTCAGCCCAGAGGAATTGGGACCTAGTCAGCAGGGCATGGATGCTTTACATATGGGATTTTTGAAATATTTCCGTATCTGGTACTCGATTCTGCCAACGTACTCCCATGAGGTTTCTTAGGCACCGAAGATGGAAAGAATTAAACTATCGAGCCTGTCTCGCATAGACAAAATGTGTCAGGATGACGCAGCACAAAGCACTGTTGGTAAAACCACTGCGCGGTACACGTCCAACTTGGTTGTCAAACTGAAACCACGCCTGATCCAGACGTTGGCATGAAGGCTCCCGAACGCCGCAATATGCAGGGTAATATCCTCATCAATTGTCGCAGTTTGCGATAGGGTGCTGCGAGATACACAAAGTTATTGGCAGTATTGAGTTTTTGTCCCTTAACTGTGGTTACTGGTTCTGTGTAGGGGACACCTGGCGCTGGATGATACATTACTAATGTCTTCGCTGTGCTGATGGTAAGACCAAACGCATCACTGGCCAAAGAAAATAGATCCATACTGTCCTGCATGTCTTTCCGACTGGTAGCGTTTAGTGCACAATCGTCGGAGGACAAGAGGTCGCGAACAATGTCTGTATCAGTATTGGTCTTGGTCTTCAATCTACTAAGATTGAATAACCTTCCATCAGCTCGATAGCGAAAGCAAATTCCTGCACTGTTATTCCGGAAGGCATCATTTAACATGGCAGTTAATACCATGCTGAAGAGAGTCGTACTCTGACACAGACAGAAGCTGCTTCGCATGCTAAATCATCAAATGAACACTAAATACAACAGTTACACCAAAAACAGATTGAAGAGAATCAATCAGCTTCTGCCAATAACACAACAATTGCATCGTCGACAGAAGATATCTTTCTCAATAACTCCCCCAAATTGAAAATGCTTTGTTGTTTTTATGAGTCAATTTACAGTCAAATAACATCTCCGTTTTCACAGAAGTCCGTGGGATCATCAATAGAGAACACCTTACATTACCCCAGCTAAAGTCTCTATTATAGGAAAGCTCTTCAAGGATCACCTAAAAATCTCTCTCAAGCACTGCAGCATCGATACTAGCTCCTAGGAGACTACAGCATTCGATCGCTCAGCCTGGCACACCCATTTCACTGCTGGCATCACGAATTTTGAAAAGAAAGAACACTGCGGCAATCCACAAGCACAAGAAGCGGAAGGACACATCCGAAAATTCTCCTATCCCGAACCTTCAACACTCCAGCATGCACTGCAATATAACTTTCCGTGCACGAATTAGACTAATCGGATACCTACGGGCTCACAAACCAAATTAGACATTTTTTAAATTTTTTTTCTCATCGCATTTATTGTGTTTCCTGCCATGCTCATCTTCGCTTGCGAAGGAGGGCCATCATCATTATTACAAGAAATTATTGAATACAAATATAATCATATAATATGAACACTTGTTTACACAGATGAATCTGCAAGTGAAGCTCTAAAAAATGGAGAATAACGTATTTTTAAGATATCACAATGGAAAGAGTCTCGGTGAAGTATTTCCAACAGGAAAGACATGCTCAAATTTCAGAAACCGTATCACTCCTGCAGTTACTGAGAACTATGTCTGACACAGTACAGCCAACACTAACTAACACCGTAATATTCACGGATATAAATATTTATTGGAAGCATTACAAAACAATAAAAATTAAAACATAATACACAACATTAGACTAGAACTGAAAAACATCCAAAAAAGATAAAACATCATTCTTCCATGGCTACCTGCTCACTGTGGTATCATTGTAAATGAAAGAGCTGATTACTTGGCAAAAGTGGAAGAAATAACAGAACAAAGCACCTACCCTCTGCCGTACAGTGAAGCCAAAACACTCATCCACAACCACTATACATCAGACTAGAAGAAAGATATGGATACTGATCAGAAACTGGACCTCCATATACCAACTTCATAGATAACAGACCATAATATTTCGACTTAGAACTGGTCAATGCAGATTACAGTGGAACACGCCCATTGTGGAACAGGAATACATACCCCTGAATACCCTACTCCAAGACTTCCAGACCACAAAGAACTGTGAGGCAAGACATGACAACACTGGCCTGAATTGAGACACAAACATTGGGGTAGCAGCTCTGGAGAAGACTGTGAGCTTCGTCCTGACACTGGCATCTAGATCAAGCCCACAAGAATCCTGAACGCAGAAGAAGAATCTAGATAGACTCGCGTCCGTCGTTGAAATAGCTTCGTCTCGTCAAAAGATGCTTGAATTATGGGAGAATGATGTATGTTTCGTCAAATCTTTTCTTATCTTATCTGTGATCGTGTTTTCCGGTTTATATAATTTCAAGTTCAAGAGGCTTTCAAACTAAAGATATACTTATGAATAACAGATCTAGACATATACTCTAAGACTAAGGTATTAAAAAAACATCTTTCGTTATAAATGTAAAATAATTCATTTTTTTCCTTTTGCGCCGAAGTTAGCGCAAAGGGCAGAGGTCAGATCTTTCTAATTCTGTCTGTTCAAAGCTATTCTGTGCAGTTCTTGAATAGTATGGATATTGACTGTTTTACTTTCTCTAAGTATTGTTCTTCTGAGTGTTTCTTTTGGTCTACCTCTTGCTCTTTAGCCTGTAGGTATCCATTAAAGAGATTGGTGGTGTATTCTGTGATGTCTGCGCGTAGGACATGCCCGATGTAGGACCAACGGCGTTTTCTTATAACATCTGTGATGAAATTTTGATGTGTCTCTTCTCTGATTTTATCATTCGATTTGAATTCACACCAATTGGTGTTAGTTATCCTACGAAGACATTTGTTCTCGAAACTCAGTAATTTCTTTTCTGGAGATAAAGAGCTTTTCCAGCTCTCACATCCATATGATAGCACCGGAATAACGCAGGAATTAAATAAGGGCATTTTCGTGCGTGTGCTAATTGTATAATAGATCTGACTTTTTTATCAGCCAATATTCCTTTGCATTAAAAACGAATATATAGGACTGTCTCTATTTCCATTCAGTTGCCGGTGGAACATAGAGCTTGAACTGTCGCTCGACAACGATTTCTATGCTATGGTGTCCTCTTCATCTCGACTACGAGGTCCTGATTTATTAAGTTTCTTTCTCCGCTGTTCTTCTCCGGGTGGTTTTAAGTTTTCCAGTTATCCTCTTTCCCTGTGGATTATATTTCAGAGCCTGTCTGGATTTCCATCTCCATGGTCTCCTTTTTATCTCTACCTCCATCGGGTACAAGTATACTTAGGTCTGTAGATAGGGTTGCATTTGAGGTGTTCATATTTCCCTTAGAAAATCGAAACATGACTTTTAACACTAGGACCTTGACTTGGTTTGTGAAGGGTTAGAAAAACTTTTAGCGATTTTGTACAAAAAAGGTCATCAAATTTTCATCAAAAGTAAAATGTTAAAACACACGAATTACCCTTTTTGGTAAAGCTCCCACAACTTCCTTTTTTTAAGGAAAACATAGCCTATATAAACGACCCTGGTTATGTACTCTTCCGTAAATCACATTTTTATGTAGACTTTGGCCGTCTAATGTGAAGTAAATGATGGAAACATCTATTGAGAAACAATATCCCCCATGCCAACATTATAAAATTTGAAGTTTTTCAAGCAGGCTACTTATTGAACTGCAATATACAAAATAAAGTAGTTTTATAACGAAAGCAGAAGTATTAGATAAAATAAAGGTATCATTGAACCTTCA
Organism: Meghimatium bilineatum; assembly: GCA_034231615.1. NCBI lineage: Eukaryota > Metazoa > Mollusca > Gastropoda > Stylommatophora > Philomycidae > Meghimatium > Meghimatium bilineatum. Next base: position 60,878,610 of record CM067322.1, on the reverse strand, counting down.
TTTATAAATGACAGATTTTATTGTGAAACTAATATAAATGGTTGGTTGCTAATCCGGCGGTCCATGGGCTCATGCCCGTAGACCCAATGCCATCAAAATGGCATTATATTGCTGTGGAGTCTGTGGATTTTGAGCCCACCCCGGGCCAGATAATAACTATCACACCACCAGGAAGGTAGCTTTCAACATATGCACTACTTCGAGCCACTGCAGCCAAGATAGGGTTCCCTGTGCGCATTGCCCGCCATCAATTGATTACTGATTATGCCGAACTTCTCTATTGTTCCAGGTATTCAACCAAATGTTCAAGTCAAAAGGATTGTCACGTCCTGAGTCACTGTGCCTCTATGATGGGCTTCACCATAGGAAAAAACAGTTCTGTCAATTTCTTCCCCCGCAATGCTGCGCAGTACATCTCTGGCTCTCTCTCACCCACAGAGGGTGCATACATATATAAAAACAACAAAAACGCATTGCAACAACAAAATAAAAGCATGAGAAGCCTAATTGTATAGATGATGTGACATGAAGCTTCTATAAGAAGATAATTTCAATATAACGGAATGTCATCTGCTGAGGTTTTCTGTTGCATGGGTGTCTAAATGAGCCATTGGTGAGACCCACAGATGCAACCGCATGCATACTAATATAAATCATTCTTGAAGCATACCATGTATAGGATATTGTTATTAAACTAGTGTTCAATTTGTAGGCACTACTAATACACCCAATCGTCAGTACAAAGTGGACGATATCCTTTTGAACGACCAGCAAGTTCTACCAAGCTATGTTTGTGAGACGAGCCTACTAACCATTCTTCACGGAGCGACGAAATGTATTTAATGTGATTTTTATTGTCTATCCCCAGATGGATGATGGTCAGAGTACCCATGCTTGCCGTTAAGCGTGGGGTGGTAACTGGTAGCTTTAGTTGTTTATCCAAGGCCAGATGTGTCGCCGTGGCTGCGTTGAATCTGTATTTGTTCATGGTTTTTTTAATATTATATAACTATCTTTTTCTAGGTCTTCCTCTTTCTATGCCGATTTAAGTGAAATCGATGGCGGTATTGTCACACGGTGACAACAGGTAGTATGCATATGGTGTCTCTGGTGTTCAATTCGGCATGAAAAGCTACAACTGCATCAAATACACATTCATAATAAAAATGATCTAGGCCCTATTCATTCTGGTTCCGTTATGGTGCAGCGAGATATAAGAAAGCGCATGATAAAAGAAGATATTTCCTCATTTTTTCCGCGTTCGTTCTCAAACTCCTGCAGATTAGCAGGATGCAGTCCGAAGAACGCAATGCTTTGTGTGATAGTTCACAGTTTGGCTACGCTAACTGACCTTTTCGACATCGCACATTTGAAGAGCGAGACTTCTGGGTTTTTTTATTGAGACGTTCATGCTTTAACCCTGTGTGAGATGGGGCAGCCAACTCCAAACCACCTTAGTGGCCTCGTACAACATGCATTTCAGGTAAAAGTATTGATATTCTTTGCTCCCCTTTTGGCTCCCGTCAACACTGCATATAAGAAGTTTCCATGCACTACTTAACAGAAAAATATGCAGTAAAAAAGTTTATATTAATGAATTAGATACGCATGTGGTTGCGTATGTGGGTCTCACCAATGGCCCACTAGACATACCATCCATGCAATAGAAAACCCTAGAGGATGACATGCCGTTTTGAGGTTATCTTCTTATAGAAGCTTCATGGCATGTCATCTATACAGTTATCATTTTGTTTTGAAATGTTTTTCACGTTTGCCTGAATATATATGTATGCACCATCTGTGGTTGGGAGGGAGCCAGAGATGTACTGTGCAGCACTGAGGAGGAGGAAACTGACATCACTGTTTTTCCTATTGCTGAGGGCCATCATAGAGGCACAGTGACTCAGGACGTGACAATCCTTTTGACTTGAACATTTGGTTGCATGCCTGGAGCTATAGAGAAGTTCGGCATAACCAGTAGTCAATTGGTGGCGGGGAATGAGCACAGTGAACATATCTTGGCTACAGTGGCTAGGCGCAGTGCATAGGTTGAAACCTACCTTCCTGGAGGTGTGATAGTTATTCTCTGGCTCTGTCCCGGGGTGGGCCGAAAATCCAGACTTCCCAGCAATATAATGCCATCTAATGGCATTAGGTCAAAGGGCATGAGCCCATGGACCGCTGGATCAGCAACCAACCAACCAATGAATTAGATATCTTCTTCTTCAGCGTTCATTCTCAAACTCCTGCTGACTCTCCCTTGTAGCAGGACCATGGTCCTACTAGATTTCCAGCAGGATATAGTCCTGAGAATAGAAATGCGTTGTGTCGCCGTTTTATTTGCGCCCTTGGCCCGACATATCCGTATCGGCGAGAATTAAATATGACTATCTTATGTTCTATAAAGTTAAGCGGACTGACAGCTTTTTCCCCTTTATCGTAGCGGATCATTTTCCATCATCTTCATACATTTGTTGATCTAGGGTAACTATATAAAATATACGGAAACATATTCTGTCTAATAATAAGAACAGGTAGGCAAGTAGTTTAGATTGCTATTTGCTGGCTAAAACCGGCTGCCTGAACAAAGCTGAACAACTAAGACATTAAAGCGAAAAAATTTGCAACAAATTCATAACCATTGCGTTGTGAAAGGAGGTAAACATTCACACATAATACAAAAAAAAGTTAAATATGTATTTCATGTTCAGTATTTCAATATTACTTATGTAAGTAAATATTGAGAAAAAATACTATAAAAAGTGTTAAATAGTTATTAAACTGAACAATACACGGACTAGGAATATTACTTTTGTCAGCAGAGAGCGAGAAAAAATGGCTACGCAGACTTTTCAAAGTAATATGGAAGAAACAAGAGACACCAGAAGACTGGAGAAACGCGACAATCATTCCCATAAGGAAGAAAAAAGGCAGCAATAGAGATTGCACAAAATACAGAGGAATATTCTTACTATGTCACACAGTGAAAAATTGTTATCAAAATATTAGAACAACGATTACGATTATACATTGAATCACAACTTAAAAACATCCAAACGGGCTTACGTAAGAACAACAGCTTTACGGATGCTATCTTTACACTTAGAGAACTAACAGAAAGAGCCACGGAAAATAACAAAGAACTATACATCGTATTCGTCGACCAAGAAAATGCCTTCGATAGAGTAGACAGACAACAACTATGGAAACCACCATCAATATACGGAGTGCCAGAACATTTAATCACTATATGCAAGGACATTTATACTAAGAGCCAATGTGAAGTAATAACTTCTTCTTCGTTCGATCTCAAACTCCTGCAGATTAGCAGGATGTAATCCAGAGAACGGAATGCGTTGTGTCATGGTTTACAGCATTGCTGCGATATCTGCGCCTTAGGCCTGACACGTCCGACTTCAGCATGGCTTTGGGTTACTGACCCTATATGGGATGGGACAGCCAACTCCATCCCATAACCTCCGTAGTCGCCTTTACGACATGCGTGGAATGTAACTGTTGCTATTCTTTGCTCCCCTTTCCGGCCCCGGCAACCCACGGGCGAACACTACTCAAATCAGATAGGCCTGAAAACCAACACATCATAAACTCATATACTAGATTTCACGAGATCCAACGATGACATAAAAATTCAAAATGTTCCATTATCAAAAGTAATAATTTTACATCATTTAGGCACCAATCTAGCACTTGATGGAGACACATCAAAAGAAATTTTACACCGTATTGCCCTTGCAGAGGGTGCTTTCAATAAACTACGTAACATCTGGACGTCAAACACACTAAGAACCACCACAAAACTCAGGTTGTTTTTAACTCCAACATTATCCCTATTCTATCATATGGATGCGAAAGTTGGAAAGCCACAGATACGAGACTAAACACCTTTGAAAACAAATGCATATGTACCATTCTATACTAACCCCTATACTAACATATGGGTGCGAGTCTTGGACAATAAACAAACTGGAAAGTGGGAGATTGGAGGCAACAGAGATGTGGTTCTACAGAAGAATGCTGAGAATACCATGGACTGCCAGAAAAACTAATGTAGAGGTGTTAAAAGAGTTAAATGCGAAACGAACCTTAATCAACAATATAAGAAAAAGGCAATCTTCTTATTTTGGCCACTTCATGAGACAGGCAGGTTTAGAGAACATAATCACAACAGGCAAGATTGAAGGCACCAGAGACAGAGGGCGACAACGTGAGAAAATATTAGACAGTTTGACAACCTGGCACGGCAAAGAAACAACAACAACTTTGATACATAATACTGTGGACAGAGCTGTGGAGAGCCATGACCGCCTACGCCACCCGGCATGGCACCTGATGATGATGTACCATTCGGAACGTTAAGTGGAGTGACTTTAAATTTAACACTACTACATGAGAGGAAAGCAAATAAACCTATACTCCAAATGACTGAGGATATAGATGTTTGGATGGCTTTCTATGCTGATGTCTCCAGTGTGGTACCCCATGACCACCATTATCAATTATTATTAATCAATGTCATAACCATATACACAAGCTAAACAATTGTTAGTTTAGTAGTCAAACCCCATTATAACAACTTGGTCCGGAATTGTGTGAAATATTTATGTAATGAAAGAAGTGCATGATATACATTATAAACAATATAGAATACAACTATTTAGGAATTTTGAAAAAAAAGTTGTTAAATAGGAAACATTTTTCTAAACATATGTGCTGTAGAGGTGTTCCACTGTATTTTTACCTAGTTTTTTTTCCCTTCTATATCCAGATGTATGTTATGAGTATATACCATTGAGACATTCTGTACAAGATATTGCTTTATAAATATTGCATTTCTATGCTCCCCTCATACAATGAGTAGATTATAAATGCAACATGACATGCACAACCTCCACTGATCTTGGCCTAATCGTGGAAATTGGGATTGTGAAAAGATGTCTTGTGTCACGCTTATTTGGATATGTAATATTTTACATCAATAAATAAACAAAATACCAGACAAAAAATAAAAACTTAGATTTATTGCATCAACATAAGTCATCATAAGACAAAAAACATAAATGTATGAATCACACAAAATTTAGCAAATGAAATAAAGAATTTATTAAAACATATGAGAGGTAAATGAAAATCAACAATGAAAATGTAGATTCTTTTCATAGTCCATGTGTGACAACAGTCTGTCCAGTCTTCCGGTCCATTTACTGATGACCATTTCTGCTAAACACACTAACATTCTGCCATGCCATTATTTTTTATGATCTTCGCATTTCATTGTGCTTCTACTTTCCTGTTGTCACAAAGTGTTCTGCATATTTCTTCTCATGCATCAAAAAAATGTGAAAGATCTCCTTCTATCCAGATCTCTATGCGAGTACACTTTTCTCAAAATATCTTCATTATACTTTTATCTGCCTATGGTGTTATCATTCTTTTAGAAAACA